>JAZHYW010011961.1:0-19559 GCA_037355805.1 Ixodes ricinus
AAATTCGTGCCTTAGGTGAGTTGAAATCACCCATATATATTATATGTATATATATATATACATATATATATATATATATATATATATATATATATATGTATATATGTGTATATGTATACATATATATGTATATATATATATATATATATATATATATATATATATATATATATATATATATATATATATATATATATATATATATATATATATATATATATATATATATATATATATATATATATATATATATATATACAGTGATGTCTCGTTAATATGAACACCTCCGTTCCCGTAAAACAATTCGTCCATAATGTGAGTTGTCTATAAAAACGAAACAAAAATGCACGTATTTTCCCAGCTTGTCCCCGAAAGTGGTGCACATATAGCGGAGTATTCATATTAACGGGGTCAGGCACGTATCCAGGGGGTGGCCCATGGGGCCCGGCCCCCCCCCTCCCCGAAATCTTCCATTTTGCTGGGGCCTCCTCTCCCCCCTCCCCTCATACAACATTTTGTCAAGGGCGCCCCCCCCCCCCCCCGAAACAAAATCCTGGCTACGTGCCTGAACGGGGTCCATATTAACGAGACATGACTGTATATATCGCACAAAACGCCAATGTCAAACCTCTGACTTTTTTTTTCTTTCTGTGTTGTTTCAAAATTGTCACTTGCGACACGTTTCAGACCAAATGAATACCAGGTTTGCTTTTCCGCCAGCTCTGCATGATGGTCAATTGACCTCGTGTCTTCATACTGGCTACTGCATGTCAGGAACATCGGTGGTTTTGATAGAACCAAGTTAAATGGACATCTGAGAATTCTAGCTTATTAGTGAATACCCTGAAGGCGAGACGTATTGAATACATGTAGGGATGTAGGACTGTGGCGAATTTAGGACTTTTTATTATAAGCTCGACCACTGGTTCCAACTAAGTATTCTTAATCCCAAAATTGGATTGAACGGGCATGTATTACCAGATGCAGCGCTCGCTGGCAGTAACTCTGTCAAATGGCGACGACATTTCAAGGTCCCTTCTCCAGATCGTACTTGGGAAAAACTAATATTTTTATTTTTCGGTTAATATCGGTTAAAACCGGTTACCGGTATATAATTTACGGTTACGGTTACGGTTATGGTTTTTATAAATTTCAAATAACGGTTTCGTTCCGGTTACGGTTACTGGAAAAATTTCGTTCCTAAACGGTTTTCGGTTTCGGTTACGGTTACGGTTTGAGTCCCTGGTTCAGAGACGTCGAGAAACTGAGAGAGGAGCAGACGAGAGCGTGCGGGGGACCTCAGAAAGCCGAGCTCTGATTGGAAGGATTAGTGAGTAGGCCTAAAGCTATAGCTTCCCTTTGTCTCCACTGCACTTGTTTTAGAATGCGGAACGCCGGCGCCTGGCGTTTGGCTCTCGCATTCGAACGCGTTCGACGAGTGCAGTGGAGACAAAAACAGCTGGCTTTAGGCCTGCCCCTAATCACTCCAGCCAGAGCTGGAGTGACTATAGTCGGTGACAGGTTAAGATAGGGAGCCTTCATGTGCGCTTTGCTAGGGTGATGCCACCCTTTGTAATACCACTCGCCGACAAACCAGCAGCCATTTTGGTACTCGGCGATAATCGGCGGGGCTTATAACCCTTCCGGAAACAAGCACCTTATCTCACAAGTTCGGAGCAGCGTTGTGGAACCCACGGAGGGAGGATTAGCATTTCGCCCCTTGGATGGGAGGACCGATGGACACAAAGGCCACTTTCCGGCGCACGGGGAAACAATGAGGAACAAAATGGCGTCGGAAGAGGGTGTGGGAAAGGAAAAGAGGCAGTTGGCATCACTCTATGCGAAGCGCACATGAAGGCACTCTAGGTCAAGAAGGCAGTGGAAGCCCCTCCCACCTCTCTCCCCTTTGTTAGAGCGGACGCTGGAGAGGAGACGACCTCCTCTCCACCGTTCGCTCTGCTAAAGTGGAAAGAGGTGGAGGGGCTTCCACTCCTTCTAACCTGTCATCAACTATACACCAACTCATGTTTGACAAACGGGCAGGCGCCTAGCGGACGCCACCGGCGCCGCGCATGCGCGGTGGATGGTGGGCAAGAAGCCCGCCGTCGCCCATAAACAAACCATTGAATTGCGTTGTTGTCGGCGTCAATGGGAGTCCCCGTGCTCTTTTTCGCGTTAAAATTGTTGATTCTACGTCCTCCTAACTATGTCTGACTACTTGAGCGGCTTCAGCAAAATTAACGAGGCAAAACTTTGCGTGAAAAGTGTAACGTGCGGCGATTCATTTCACGTGGACGCCGCAGAATGGGCGCTAAAGCCTGACTCCCGCGATGAGATTCTGCTCGCTATTTTCAGTCGCGACGTCGTTCGGGCTGCAAAAGCGTGGACCGTAGCAGAGATGGTGGACGTCGATACTGAAAACCGCAAGTAGAATCGGGCATTACAAGTCGGTGATGGCCACTGGTAACAATGATCAACATCTTCTTGTATCCACTGTTTACACTTAGCCTACTTACCCGAACCAACCTTCAAAAGTGTTTTGAGGCCTGCACTTAGTTCTTATCGCAATTACCGGGTCAACGTTTGGTTTACGGGCCGCTGTCGTTTGAACGAGCTGACGACAAAAAGCAGACAAGTTTGAAAGAGCAGACGACAGTTCGAACGCATGCGCAATGGAGTACGGGCAAGAAGCACCGCGTCCCGCGTCAACAAACCATTGGAATGTCACGTTGTCGGCGTCTGTGTGAGTCTGCATACTCTTTTTCGCGTTGGAATTGTCGATTCTACGTCCTCATAGCGATGTCTTACCACTTTAACCACCTGAGCCAAATTATCAAGGCTCGTTACGCCGCTAAACTTTGCGTAAACAATTTGATGTGCGGCGATTCATTCGCATGAACACCGCAGAATGGACGCCAAAACCATGATGAGATTCTTCTAGCTATTTTCGGTCGACGTCGCTCGTGCTGCAAAAGTGTAGAAGGTAGCGGCGATGATCGACGTCGATACTGAAGATCGGAAGGGGAACAGACCAAGCGTAACAAGTCGGTGATGGCCACTGGTACCAATGATCAACATCTTGTATCTAGTGTTTACAACGAGCCTACTTAAGTCTTTCGAGGCCTGCAATTACTTCTTATTGCAATCACCGGGTCAAAGTTTGGTCTACGGGCCGCTTTTGTTTGAACGAGCAGACGACAAAAAGCAGACAAGTTTGAAAGAGCAGACGAAAGTTCGAACGATCAGGCGGCCGTGTGAATTTAAAGACGCACTGAACCCGTGGGTGGTCCGGACAACTTGGCGGTTTTCTCTCATTCATGTTGGAACAAAGCAAATACATCCGGCGACCACAAAGTGTTACCCGCACAAGCAATCGTAGTTCGACAGCGTCTGGTTTGCCCTTTTCACGGCTACTATCCACGTTCTCGGACGAACGGAGGGGGCAGAAACACATGATAACTGATCTTCAAACCTTTCCAGACTCTCTTGGTACAGCCCCCGTCGCAGCATTTTGACGAGAATGCAGGTTTTTTGTCTGGTTTCTTGCAAAGGAACACCGGAATGCATGTCTCGCACGGCGACTTCTGCCCACCGCCCCAGACCGGAAGTGCGTCCGACGCGCCACCACCGCGGCGTGACGTAGGAGAGTTGAGTTCGTGCTATACACCAACTCATGTTTACAAACAAACCGGAGCTGCCGGAGCGCCCCTAGCGGACGCCACCGGCGCCGCGCATGCGCGATGGGGGTGTGGGCAACAAGCTCGCCGTCGCCCATAAACAAACCATTGAAATGCGATGTTGTCGGCGTCGGTGTGAGTCCCCCTGCCCTTTATCGCGTTCGAATTGTTGATTTTACGTCTTCCTGGCGATGTCTGACTACTTGAGCGGCGTCAGCGAAATTACCGAGGCTCGTTACACCGCAAAACTTCGCGTGAATAATATGACATGTGGCGATTCATTCCGCGTGGACGCCGCAGTATGTACGCTAAAGCCTGATTCGCATGACGAGATTTCGCTCGCAATTTTCAGTCGCGATGCCGCTCGGGCTGCAAAAGCGTGAACCGTAGCCGAGATGGTCGACGTCGATACTGAAAATCGCAAGCAGAATCGGACCAAGTGAATTAGGCATAACAAGTCGGTGATGGTCACTGGTAACAATGATCAACGTCTCCTTGTATCTACTGTTTACATCGAGCATGCTTACCAACCTTCGAACTTAGGTCTTTTGAGGCCTGCACTTACTTCTTATCGCAAGTACCGGGCCAACATTTGGTCTACGGGCCGGCGTCGAGCAGACGACAAAACGTTTGAAAGAGCAGACGACAGTTCAAACGATCAGGCGGCCGTTTGAACTTGAAGACGCACTGAACGTAGTCCGCAGGTGGTCCGCACAACTTGACGGTTTTCTGGCGTTCATGTTGGAACAAAACAAATAAATCTGATGACCACAAGTATCCGTGAATTCAACCCAAAGTGCTTCCCGCCCAAGCAATCGTTGTCCGACGGCGTCTGCTTTTCCCTTTTCACGGCACATATCCAGATTCTCGGACGAACCGAGCACGTGAAAACTGACCTTCAAACCTTTCTCGACACTTTTGGTACGGCCCCAGTCGCGGCGTTTTGACGAGAGGGCAGAGTTTTGTCTGGTTTCTTTCAAAACAACGCAGGAATACACGTCTGGCATGGGGACTTCTGCCCACAGCCCCAGACCGGAAGTGCGACCGACGCGCCTCCACCGCGCCGTGACGTAACAGAGATGAGAAAAGGGAAAGAAGGAGCTCCCTCTTATCAGT
Source organism: Ixodes ricinus (assembly GCA_037355805.1). Lineage (NCBI taxonomy): Eukaryota > Metazoa > Arthropoda > Arachnida > Ixodida > Ixodidae > Ixodes > Ixodes ricinus. The sequence goes on from JAZHYW010011961.1 coordinate 4,794, forward strand.
ATTCTCCTTTGTGCCTCTCGGATTTGCACCGGCGTCGCTATTCTCCCCCAGAAAATTATAGAAGATTAACCCGTCACTCAAAATTCTTACAAAAGCAACTTCCCTCTCCTCCTTTTTCATGGTGGGGAAAAGTATGCGATGTGACGTCAGTGCAAGGAGCCTATAGTGCTGTCGAAGTTAGTGACCGGCGTCTTATCGCTCCCAAATATTGAAATCTAAAGAAACGTAAAAGTAACGTTAGTTCGGTTTTGGGAGTAAAGGTACCGGTATTTCATTACATTTGTAGGACGGTAAGGCATCTCAGTAACGAGCTAGTTTTTTTACGAACTAAGAAGTAAGGCTGTTTTGTTACTTGCTTTTTAATAATAAGCACAACGCTGTCTTTTTTTTTTTCGGGGGGGGGGGGGCGATTTTTTTTTTTTTTTAGCGGTACGGGGTGAAGTTTTCACGCCTCGATCCCAATTCAACCCGAGTGAAAACATTCGAAGTGTTGCAGTGACCAAGGCATTAGATAAATATTCGGGTAACCGAGTGGCGTCGTTAACTTCTGAAGAGCGCTGTCCACGCCCTCTTCACCAAGCGGTTCAGAGTGCGTAGGCATCTGTACTACAGCGCTCGTCACCAACAATGCAAGAGCAGGCCGAGCAGTGACATCCGTTTTCAGCCCGTGCACTCCGGGATCAAAAGCAGGCAACAAAAAGAAACCTAAGCGGAGACACGGCGACACCGGCAGAGGTACTCCAACAACCGTCGGGAAACGTCGGGGAATACGGTACGTCGCTGCTCGGACGAGGCACGAAAAAGAGGCAAAAGCTCGCGGAACCGCAGGTCGTAATCAGTTTAAAACAACGCAATTTGCTCGTTTTCTGTCTCTCCCGTGAGACACCGCTCGCGCGCGTCCTCGCCAGAAAGCCCGACGGGCTCTGCTGCTGCACGGAGGAGCCACCAGCAGCGAAGAACGAAAACAAAAACAAAATGACAACGAGCCAGCATCGAACCACGGCGCGAGAGAACAGGGGAAAACACGGCCCCGAGCGCTCACCTTCCCCACATCCCCCAGCCCTTCCTTTCCTTCCCTCCCAGCGGCCACCTAATTGTATATTCCGTTCCCGTTCCTAATGCAATTGTGCAATCGAAGCCCTTCCGTCGTGCCGCCACTTTGCCGCTCCCTTCCTTCTTCCTCCGTGTCACCAACGTAGGCCTCTTCCTTCTTTTTCGCGGGATGCGGGCTCGGTGACATTCGCTTCTTCCGAAGCGCACCTCGCTGAGTGCTCTCCTTTCGCAGGCCTCACGCGACAACCCTTCCGAGGGCTCTCTTCACGCGCCCCCGCGCTATTTGTCTTGCTTCGCTCGGGCGAGCAGTCCACCTTGCTGCCGGCCGCGCTGCGTCGGCTAAAGGGTGCGGCACCCGTAGCCGCCGTGCGAGACGACGGAAACGTCTCGGCTACAGTGTAGGCTTTGCCGAGCAGTGCCTCCGTCTTGGTGCCGCGCTGTCTTTCTCGGGAACTAAGAACGTGAAACATGCGCTTCTTTGTTATAGGTATGCGCAATTTTAGCCCTACAGCCAAGCTTTCTTCCTGATTTCTTAAGCTATAGTACAGAACATTGACATTAGGAGGTATTCACCGGACGCCATATTTGGGTGCGCTGTTTAGAGTGCGTGCTCGGAACAAGCTCAGATTAATAGGTTGCTGAGACCGACAATATTGATGGCGTACAATACACGCCTCAAAAGAACTGTGGAAGCACGCCGTCAGCACGCGCTCAGCAGTCGAGCACACAGCAATGTTACTAATAACGTTGACACACAGAAATCTAACAGCCAGTTTTGTTACCCCACCGCTGCCACCATGCATCTTGGAAGATTCTTTCTGCGCGCGCGACTGCGCCGCTGAGGTCTGGGCGAGCAGAGCACGAGGCGGCACGAGCTATCTCGTGAAATGGCGCCCGCCTCCATTATGCTTTCGTCACGCATGCTTGGAACGCTTAGTTAAAGGAGCGGTGCAACAATATTCAATGGACCTTTTTCACATACCGACGGCACCAGGCGGTGGCTGCACGAACTGAAAATCGAGGAAGGGACCTACCTGTGCTACCAATCGATAATGGGAGCTACGCTACCAGTTTCTTCGTTCTCTGAGCAGCGGGGCGTGCCCAACGCGCCGTCCAAGTGGGGCATCCATGGCGTCCACTTAAACGTCGTGTTATTCTTTCCGTCCGCTTTCTTTTTTGCGTAACACAATTATATGTATGCTGCAATTACGTTTGCTACTCGCTGATCTACAGCCTCCTTCCGAATTTCCTCGATTTTTGGTTTCAACTTCCGCCGCTTGGCATCGGGCGCTCGCGCGTGCGCAGAACGCTTCTCGGAAAAGGTCCATTGGAATGTTTTTCACTTTACACGAGCTTACTGGCACACCTGGGAGTCAAGGATACTCACACGCAACGCCACTGACCAAGAAACTCCTTGTTGCGGTGTAATTTCAAGGACAAAATCGATCATTTTCATTCAATCTCTCCTTTGCAAAATTTGATGACGTAACGTGGGGATCGCAGTACCCCAAGTGACGATATTTGAATGCGGTTCATAGATTGGACCCGAGCATTGCGTGGGCACTCGATTTGGGCTCGTGATAATTACTAGCTCGAGAAGCATTCGGGTAGTGGCCCGTGTCCAATCGCTGCAACGACGACAATAGCCGAGCCATAACAATGTCTGGAACTCAGCGCGTGTCCTGTGCTTTGCCAACCCCAGCGCGTGGCTATGAAAAACATTGGCGGCATATAATCGTCTCCAGATCACGTGGCTGCTTGTTCTGGCTGCGAGTTGAGAGGGTAAACGCTGCTCGTTTTTCTTTAATTTTTTTCTGGGACTTCTATTGCGTGGGGTGAAAAACGAACGCGTGTTTCATAGGTCATTAACGTCAGGGATCCGTTTTAAGCGGTATTTGCGCAAAGTACAAAAATTGTTGCATCGCCCCTTTAAATCGGCCTATGCGGAGGGCAAGTTCGTCTGCTTCTCGCGCAGGGGGTAGCGGTGACGTCAGAACGCCGAGCCCTGATTGGCTGATCGCGATCCCCTATCTGAGCGTCGTCTGCTCCTCTGCAACGTCGTCTGCTCGCCACGTCGTCTGCGTCTGTCTTACCTTTCCTGCGACTTTTGCAAGTGGAGATGCCAGAGGCCAGATTCGCGAAACGATCTTACGCCAAAATATGCGTAAGACAAAACTTAAGAACAAATTCGTATTCACGAACCGAAATTTTCGTAAGTTTTGCGCAGGTTACGACAAATCCTACGACAGCTCCGAAGCTACGCGCTTGTTACGATCAAATCAGCATGGCCGACAGCGTCCCGGTCGCGACGACCAACGGATGTTTATTTTCTAAGTGCGCTTCTCACGCGTCCCGACTTCAAGCAGCAAGAAAAAGTAAAAGTACTTGAAACAGACCACGACGAACAAGAACGCTGGATCCACGAACACCCGGGAAAAGCTCCACGGCCACGATTCCACCGACACCGACCAAGCGAGCTCGGCAGAATAGGCCTAGCAGGCACTCTGACTCGGCGACCGTCTGCCCACGACCGGCTGGCGTGTTGAATGGAATGTGCCCGCGCGAAGCTTGTGAACCCTTGCCGTATTATACTTTGATCACTGACCTCAATTTTAGATTAAGAGGTCAATCTCTTCCTCTTGTCATCTCCTTGTTTTCCGAGGCAGCGGTGACTTTCGTCGGTGAAAAAGCGGTGAATCTCCGACAGACGCAGGAAAGGTAAAGCAGTCATCGCTTTGACTAGCAAACGTAAAGCAGACGACGTTAACTGCGCCAACCCGCCGACGCCGTTAAAGAGTGAGGAGTCTCGCCGCTCACGAAAGGAGAAAAAAGTATTTGGGAGGAACTTGCGGGCATCGGTCCCACTGAATGTGGCAGTTTAGGTACTTTTTGGCAGGTCATTACTCATCTCCTTTTAAATACTGTTTTGTGGGATTGATGTCATTCGAAAGGCAATGCAATCCTCTTTCATTTGATATTATGTATGTATTGGTTTATACTGTTCATGCGCATTTGTAGCGTTGCGAATATGATGGCGCGGACCCTCACTTGCTCCGCTGGTTCATGTTTCATGAACGAATCTATTAAAGATAACACGGTTCCAATAGAGCAGTTTTGTTAAGATGACGTCGGAGCAGAATGTAACGGTATACTTTTTTGGTATTTGCACTACTTTGTTTTTTTCAGCTCTCCAAATATTGCCCTAAAATTGACATTTTTCAGCACAAATATGTTTTTAATGACAAACGCTAGGGCAATGAAATTAGCTACAGATGTAGTGCTTATAATTGGTAATATGCAGAAAAAAATTTAATGTTGTGTAAAATTTTTTTGTTTAGATATTTTATATCAAACGTAGCACTTTTTTGTGCTTCGAGTCATGGTAATTCAAATGCCGCTGAGTAAATAATTAAACTATGGTAAAATCTTTTATAACATTTAGAACTACAATAGTTGCCCAAGAGGTGGACGGTGGCTTTTTTTATTTTCAAAGTCATAACGCTCCGGGAGCCCTTCAAACTTACCTGTTTTTGACGCACATCTTTTTTGGACATCAAACAGATTTATTGGCATCTAATAACATTTATTGTATGGAATAGATATACATTGCGATGTATTAGATTTTCCCAATGATCTTGCTTTGGTTTCTTGATAGTTGTAGAGCTTAGCTAATTTTAAAAACAATTAAAAACTGTTTGGGTGTTTTGTTGCGCTACCTGGCGGATGGCAGACAAAACTGCTGATTTCTAAGTTCAAAAATTTTCGAGGGCGGCGTTGGCGTCTGTATCATCATCAATCTCCGTGTCGTTTTACCTTCACATTTAGAAAATATATTTGAAGATTTACTATCGATAAATGAACGGTTTAAGTATTGGGTCAGGTTAATAAATCTAAGACAAATAATTACACAAGCGTAGCGTGATATAAAGTGTTCATTATTCGATATAATTGAAATCAATAAACGATAAAGACGAAGAGGGAAAGAATACACCCGAGTTCACTTCATGCCTAGAGTCACTAAATGAGCTGCGCTTAAAGTATCGGCACTCCGTTCCCCAAAATTGTTTTGGGCGCCGCCATTTTGGGTCTTGTGCAGAGCAAACGCAACTGCCGATCGTCATGATCCAAAGTGCGACTTCCTCTGCATTAGATGCGGTGCTAGGAAGCTGATGCAATATTGCTATGCTCTGTCGCGGGTTGTTTAAACATTCGTGGAGGACGGAAAGCGTTTCCTGTGATTTTAGATAAAGCTTCAGATAACTGGCAACCATGATTTTAAGCCACAATATGGCCAAGTGTCGTTACTCTGAAGCGTAGCTAATTTACTGGCACTAGCGGGAACAATGAGGAAGAGGCAGGTGTCAAAAGGTAGTGGCTTGTGGAATCCACGGGGCTCACGTCATGGCCCCTCCAGGTATTACAAGCTTCTTGAACAAGGGCATGAATAGTGTCATTAAATAAGCTACGCTTCAGAGTAGCGACACTTGGCCATATTGTGGCTTAAAATCATGGTTGCCAGTTATTTGAAGCTGTATCTGAAATCACAAGAAACGCTTTTCCGTCCTCCACTTTAAACAGTTTGCGACAAAGCAAAGCAATATTACATGAGCTTCCTAACACCGAATCTAATGCTGAGGAAGTCGCAATTTTGAATCATGACGATCGGCAGTTGCGCCTGCTCTGCACAAGCACCAAAATGGCGGCGCCCACAACACTGTCGGGGAAGAGAGTGCCGATACTCTAAGCGCAGCTCATTTATTGGCCCTACTTCCCGCGAACCTCCTTTCCTCTGACTGAAACTGAAACTAAAAATCAGCAGAACCCATCCATTGGGAATGATTATCTAGCGTTAATGCGAATAGCATCATAACGGTGCGGAGTTATGCGCGTTCGTCAGGTGGCCGGCACGCTCTAGATACGCAGCCCACTTTTGAGGCGATTCTAATTTGTTGACACTTTCACAGCCCTGCACGATCTCCGCAGCCCAGCACGTGCGTTTGTGTCACTTAGAAGCGAGCAAGCACGCGCCATACGCACAAACACTCAAAATGGTACCGACCGACTTTCTGCGTCTAGCTAGTCTCAACCAACGGTAGCATCTAAACGGTTGTTTATATCTTTACCATAAGACGCGCTTTGGCTGTCACAGTCATCGGTGCGCAGCGTTCCATGCACGAGGCTCATTGCGCTCTCGGAAGTGAGCATGCCGCTACATCACCCTCTCGAGCGCGGAGAGGTGAGTAGCCGTGCTAAGCCCCACGAGAGCGGAATGAGCTCTCGTGCATGGAACGCGTCGATGGTAAAGACATAAACAGGTGTTTAGAGTGCGTTGAATGACTGCCTTCATAGCTCTGTGGTTAGCGCGTCTAGCCTCCTGATCAAAGGGTCGACGGTTCGAATCCCGCCGGCGCCGGTCTTTTAATTTATTTATCGACCCGCGTAAGAGAGTTAGATAACCAGATAGATAGATAGATAGATACATAGACGTAAAGTGCGTGAAGTATCCAAGAATGCTATTCGCATTAATATGAATAATACACCATTATTATAGCTTATTTAGTTTTAACCACCTACACATAATGAGAGGAGGAAGCGGCCGGGTAGGAGAAACGCGGGTTTTATGTGCGACTGTTCTAATCAACGTTAGTTCTAACCATCTCAAAAGAGAGAACGCGCGAGCTTGCGCTGGTTAAAAAAAGACGGTCCAAAGAAAAGAGGCGGCACGCTGTGTTCTTTGTGATTGTGCGTCTAATTGCAAATTGTTGTGTGTATGTTTATACAGCCGGAAGTTAGTCTGCCTTAGTGGGCGTCTGGTGTCTCAGGTGTAGATGAGCAATTTAGCCAGTGCGGTACAACCGCAAACCTGGGGTCTTTAACGTGCACCACGCAGTAGTGATACACGACCGCACGCCGGTATGATGCTCTTCCAGATCGAAACGGGCAGGGGCGGGGTGGGTTCTGCAGCGCGAGCTTTCGCTCCACGTGCTCCGAGCTGGTGTGCGCTAGACATGCACTCGGCCACCGATCGCCCCCCCCCCCTTATATAAGTATTTGAAGATCGACGATGGACGTCGATCGTCTCGAGGTAAAGTAACGTAATAACATTATATAAATAATAAACATATTGAAGGATTGAACGACTCAATTTTTCAATTCTTGGATTGTAATATGGCGGTAGCCTATTGTACTTACTGTTGATGAAGAGCAATTTGAGGTGACGAGGTAATGATTAAATGATGAGGCTCTATAAGGACAACGATATTAGTGGGTGTCGAACCACAACGTACAGTGCCAGACTTGTTTCAAGTATCGTGTACCCAAAGACCTTTCTTCACCCGCAACAGAATATGGTAGAATCAATGAGGATGCTGCTTTACAACTGTACGTGGAACAGGAAAACTGCAATGTGCAGAAGTGCGGCTTATTCGTTAATATGAAGGACGGATTTCTAGCACCATTCCCTGATTGACTACTTGGAACAAATGGCCTCGTTGACGTAAAGTGTCCCCGTTCCAAAAGATTCTTGAAGCCTACTGAAACCGCAAAGGAGTATGAGGCGAAAAATAAGAAAAAGGAGCCTGGTGTGAAAGGTCCAAATCACCACCACAGCCTCTACTACCAAATACAAGGGCAGTTACACAATACACAAAGAGAGTTTTGTGATTTCGTTATATTTACACTCAAGGGCATTGATATCCAACGTATTCAGAGGGATGACACCTTCTTGTCAACCATAGAGCCTTTTCTACTCAAGTTTTACATGGAAGGCCCGACTTCCGCTGAAATTCCTCACGTAGACGAGTTGTCCGACCGAATAATCTGCCATTACTCCCGATCTGGGAATCTCTCGATCTTCATTCATGGCCATAGTATCATGAGATCGAGGGGTGTGGCTCTTCGTCCGCCGAACATTGCTTCGGCGGGTGTTTTTACCGTGTAAGATGAGACCGTCGCGTGCTGCTGGAACAAGAACCTGGCGATTCTTCACTGAACTGCTTCTTCCGTAAGCTTCAAGAGGGCTTTCTTCGTTTCGCACACCATCTGTTCTGCTTGCCCGTTAGTTGCAGGATGGTATGGTGCACTAATGTAATGCCTGATGCCGTTTTTTTTTTTTTTTTTTGGGGGGGGGGATTTGTTTATTTTATTTGAAGCAAGATTTGGCGCGTTATCAGAGAAAAGTATTTTCGGTAGGGCAGAAGTAGAGAAAAGAGAGCGTAGAACGTCAATGACGCGTTTGTACGGATCGTGGCAGGCATCGTGTAAACTTCCAACCACTTAGAGTACGCATCGACCATGACTCCGCAGATGCGGATACGTTTCGCCACCCACAGACTGAATAGTGGATCGTTTTCAGTTACAGTTCATGATGGCGCTGGACTCGAGGAAGCCTTCGACTCTTTCCACAAAGTTAGCCCAGGTGCCAGCACTTTTGTCGAAAGCGGTAAGTGTTCGAAACGTCGACAACGTCGGTAGCCACGTGCTGTGCTTGACACTGGACGCTTACCATTCGCTGAGAAGAAACTTGCTTGTTCGTCTGCCACGAGTCGTCCGATATCAGGTCATCACCGCTACTCCATCTCCCGACAAAACAGGTCGTCATTGTCCGCATGTCCATAGTTAGCAATCACGTGAACTTATAAATTCCCATACGCTCATAACTTGCCGTCGCTAAACGCCGTTCATTCATAGCGTCTTCATTGCAAATAAACGTCTTCCTATTTATTCTGATGGTTTTCATCATACTCCTCCTAAGCTGTACTTACAACATTATATGTGTCGGTACTTCCGAAAATATTGCAACGGCGTTTGTTTTCTGGGAACTATAATGTAACAACCTTTACAAAATCTTCCGGATCCCATGAAACACAATATTTCGTTATGTCACTTTTCGGTCGTCATTATAATGGTGAGATAAGTACCGTAAATTGCGAAGCAGTTTACTTGACGTCCGCTTCCATTGGTGTCTTGGAAGATTCAGTCTACTGAGCGTGCATTCCTGCAGAAGAAGTTTTCATTGAAAGAATATTGACACGTCAATCAACAATTGATTCCTTCTTGGTAAGATTTATTGCGAAAGCCCGTGACAACCGCCGAACCGCATCTCCCTATATCAGAGAACAATTTATACACAGCCTGACATTCTCGCATACATGCGTTTGCTGGGCCACGCTACTTGAGCCAGCTGAGCACAGCTGGCAGCGGCGCGAGCAAGGCCACGAGGGGAACGTGATGGTGCTCGAGCCATCCCACCGTGAACCAATGTTTCGGCCACCCCACGGGTGCGTGTCGCCATCTATTGGTTGAACTAACGCCTTGTTCAAGATGGCTGCCGTGACTCTCGGTTCTTAGCAAACAAACCTCGGCGTATCGGGACACCTCGCCAGTGAGTCCTTTAGCTTCCCCCTTAACGCGCGTCTGCTAGTTGTTAGACAAAACAACGTACCGCTCGGATATTTTGTCCTGCCTCACTGAAAGGCGAAGTCGAGCCACGTCGCAAGACTGCACTTCCGAAAGTCGCAGGAAAGGTAAGACAGACGCAGACGACGTTGCGAGCAGACGACGTTGCAAAGGAGCAGACGACGTTCGGATAGGGGTCGCGATCAACCAATCGGGCTCGGCGTTCTGACGTCACCGCTACTTCCTTCTCATGCGCAGAAGACGAAAATGAGCCCACTTGCGAGGCGTATTGCATCCTTTCTAACGGACATCTTCCTAAATGACCAGCGCACTAGGGGTATACTGCGACAGCAGTTACGATGCGCTGTCGTCTGCAGCAATAACTATTCAAATAAAGAAATCTACAAAACTACCACCTTGTACGTATAGAAACGTCTTCTAGTGTGCACTTCATTCAGGAAAGCGATCGCGTTGCAGTCGGTGTACGGTACCTAAATTCCCGAGTATTTTTCTGTGAGCATAGGTACAAAGGTCTATAGGATTGTAGCTCTCAAGTTTTGAGTAGTGCCAAACGAGGAAAATACTTTTTTGTAGGTCGCGTTTCGACATGCGTAATTACGCGATATTTCCGCATCCCCACTACAATTTGCTTTTAATACATGCTCCGTTTTATTATAAGTGCCAGCGTAGCGGAGCTACAGGAACGAGCTCCGAGCTTTTAAGGTATACAGTGTGCTTTAAGCGTCCCTGCCAGTACGCGCGCTCGTGCAGTGCGAGCATCGTTCAGGGGAACATGCTTTTTGCAAGCGGCTTTTGGCTTCGCCATCACGCGAAGTGTAACATACATGCTCATGGAGGGAGGCCAGCGGAGATAGCAATGCCTTTAATAAAGCTGGAACGGAATGTTTGATAAAAACGCTAAAGCCGCAAGCTGATTTTTTTTAGATACTTTATTGTTGCGATAATTGGACGTTACTGCGCCGCTTTTATGGTCGTATCGATGGATGCTGCAGCCAGCGTTACATGGTCACGTCTTCAGGAAGTGCTCTGCGACCCTGTCCGAGAGCAAATGGGCCTATTTACGCACCACAGCTTGTTCCACGAAAACACGCTTCAATGACTTACCAAAAGGTGTGCAAGCACGTGCTAACGTACGGCTACGATAAGAGACTTTGGCAGGCCTGAAATCGCGCTTATACGCCTCTGCAAAGTGGGCGCATTTTCGCTCTTCTGCGCATGAGAAAGGAAGCAGCGGTGACGTCAGAACGCCGAGCCCTGATTGGCTGATCGCGGCCCCTTTCTGAGCGTCGTCTGCTCGCTTTCGCAACGTCGTCTGCTCGCAACGTCGTCTGCGTCGGTCTTACCTTTCCTGCGACTTTCGGAAGTGCAGGTCTTTACGAGCGAGCTCGACTTCGTCTTTCAGAGAGGGCAGACGAAATAACGGAGCGATGCGTTGTTTTTGTCGAACAACCGCAGGGCAGCGCATCAAGGAGGAAGTCAAAGTACTCACTGGCGAGGTGTCCCGATACGCCGAGGTTTGTTTGTTAAAGACCGAGAGGGAGCGTGCCATAGTCGCGAGTTCTGCCAGGCACGTATCCAGAAGGCGGCCCTTGCGCGCCCGCCCCCCCCGAACGTCAATTTTGCTGGGACCTCCTCTCCTCCCCGTCGTACAGCATGTTGTCATGGGCGGGCCCCCCCTCCGCTGACACAAATCATGCTGCGTGTCCTGGTTCCTCCCAAATATTTTTCCTCCTTCGTGTGCGGCAAGACTTCTCACTCTCTAACGGCGTCGGCGGGTTGGCGCAGTTAACGTCGTCTGCTTTACGTCTGCTAGTCAAAGCGATGGCCGTTTACCTTTCTGCGTCTGTCGGAGATTCACCGCTTTTTCACCAGCGAGAGAGCTCACCGCTGCCTCCGGAAAACAAGGAGATGACAAGAGAAGAGATTGACCTCTTAAGGCCACGGTCCCACTGAATGCGGCAGTTTAGGTAATTTTTTGCAGAAGTCGTTACTCATCTCCCTTTAAATAGTGTTTTGTGGGATTGACGCTAGTTCGAGAAATGCTTCCCTCTTTCATTTGAGGTATGCATGTATTGGTTTATACTGGCTTCATGCGCATTTGTAGGCGTTGCGAATATGATGGCAGCGGACCCTCACTTGCCTATCACTGGTTCATGTTTTATGTAAAGGATTCATTAAAGATAAACACGGTTCCAATAGAGCAGTTTTGTATAAGATGATGTCGGAGCAGAATGCAACGATACACTTTTTTGGTAATTTGCACCACTTTGTTGCTTTCAGCTCTCCAAATAATAGTCTCTTAAAATTGACATTTTTCAGCACAAAACATGTTTTTATTGACACGCGCTGTTAGGGCAACGAATTAGCTACAAATGTAGCGCTTATAATTGGTGATATTGGCGCATGAAAAAATTTAACGTTGTGTAAATTTTTTTTGGTTTAGATATTCTGTATTAAACGTAGCACCTTTTTGACTGCTTCCGATGTCATGGTAGTTCAAAATGCCGCTAAGTAAAGAATTAAAGTATGGTAAAATATTTTTATAACACTTTAGAACTACGACGTAGTTGCCCAAAGATGTGCACGGTGGCTTTTTATTTTCAAAGTCATAACGCTCCGGGAGCCTTTCAAACTTGCCTGTTTTGTACGCAATATCTTTTTGGACGTCAAACAGATTTATTGGCCTGCTATTAACATTTGTTGTGTGGAATGGTATACATTGCGATGTATTAGATTTTCCCAGTGATCTTGCTTTTGGCTTCTTGATAGTTGTAGATCTTAGCTTTAATTTTAAAAAACAAGTGTAAAACTGTTTTGGGTGTTTTGTTGTGCTACTACTGGTGGATGGCAGACTGAACTGCTTGATTCTCAGTTCAAAATTTTCGAGGGCGGCGTTAGCGTCTGTGTCATCATCAATCTCCGTGTCATTTCACCTTCACATTTTTAGAAAATATATTTGAAGATTTACTATCGATAGATGAATAGTTTAAGTACTGGGTCAGGCTAATAAACCTAAGACAAACAATTACACAAGCGTAGCGTGATATAATGTTCATTATTCGATATAATTGAAATCAATAAACGATAGAGACGAAGCGGGAAATGCCTCACCCGAGTGCACTACTATGTCTGGAGTCATTCTAAATGAGCTGCAGCTTAAAGGGACCATGAAAATGAATCTGAAATCGAATTTCATCCACCGGACGTCGTAAAAGGTGTGAAAGAAACACAAAGGCACAAAAATAGGAGCCAAAAAAATTCTTTGATATAGAACTTTAAAAGAAAACTGGACTCTTTTGCGCCTTCTTTCCTTCGAAAGCACTCTGCCTTTTCACTGCTATGACTGCTATGCATCCGCGAACTGCAGCATCGTCGGCCGAACCCGCGTCGCCTATTGGGCAAGCTGCCCACCTCACCAGCACCGCGATCATAAGCAATAAATAAGCGGCAAATGTTTCCCAAAGTTTCGTTAGCCAATATCTGCAGATCCGTTTTGCAGGCGCATAATTGAGATGTGTGGCGAAAAATTTGCCAAATTTGATAAATGCTGGAGATCCAGCGCCGACTCATCGTGCAGTAAACAGGAAAGCTGAGGGCCAGCTCCGGAGCTGTCCCAGGCTGTCCTTTTTTACGATCAAATCAACATGGCCGACTAAGCGCCGCTTTTGGTCAGCATGGTCACGACGGCCAGCGAGCGTTTATTTTTTTGCGTAGCCTCTTCGCGCGTCCCGACTTCAAGCAAGGCAGACACAAAGTGGCGAGCAGACCACGACGAACAAGAACGCTGGATCACGCAGGCACCCGAGACAATCTGGAAGCGGCAGCGAAGTTGCTGGCAGATCCGGGATAGGCTCTGCAGCCTTTCCGCGCAGCGTTGCTTCGACGGTACTTGACGCCAGAAGACAGTGCCAACGACCGGCTGGCGTGCTGAATGAATGGAATATGTCGGCGCGACCCTTGTGGACTCTTCCCGCATCATAGCGTTCGATCGCGTTGACCTCAATTTAGATTAAGAGGTGAGGTCAATCTCTTCCCTTTGTCATTTCCTTGTTTTCCGGAGGCAGTGTTGACGAACACCGTCGTCGAAAAGTGACTTTTCGTCGATTCCATCTTTTTGTTTGCAGTGACATGAGAGCTCGAATAAACGCCGTATGGATCACCTTCGTAACCACGGCAGGCTACACTTGTATGCCATTTTTTATTCCCAGCCACGACTGCACGTCACTCTCTGAGCTATAACAGTTCGTGGGAGCTACGCGTCATGTCTGCGGTCCTAACCTTCCTTGCTAGAGTGTCAAGTCGAGTATCGAGGATTGCAATCGTAAAAATATCGGTCCCAGCGCTTACCAGCAGCGTAAATGCAACACTTCCATGCAGCGCGCGAGACACTCTCGAGTGTAGCGGCGGCTCTTGCCGACACTGTCGTAGTTCAAACGTCTCTTAACGTCACGGCTCGCTCTTGCATCTCCGGGGCAGCGAGAAAAACGCCGCGGCAATTTGTTTCTATCCGTACGCCGCGCGAAACGACTGACACGTGGCCGCCTTTACCAACAATGACAGCTGGGTTGACCTCCGAGGCCTTTCGACAGGCAGACTCGCCACCTTCCAACAGGCATACCGGGGTAGCGGGACTAGTCCCATGCTGTCGCTGTAAAGCGAAAAATATCTCCCAGATTTCAGCCCTGCCTGCGATGTGTCCCATGGCAATCACGGCGATGAGGGGCGCCGATTCGGAATAACGTCGGTGGCGATGACCGCCGCCATCAGCGTCAGTAAAACCTACCGGCGCAACCCCAGCCGCCGCTGCCGCTGACTTCCATTCTGGCGAAACAAGAGAACTTCCAGCTCCCGTCCCAGCGAACGTCACGACCGTCAAAATTACGCCGCAACATGTTTTGCGGTCAGTGGGAGAGAAAGAAAAAGTCGATGATTTCTACATTATTTTATTGTGTAAGTTAATGAACCGAGACGAAAACGGATGCCTGTTCGGCATTCAGTGAACGTTGAAGGCTTAATGTAGTGACTATCTGGGCAAAAGTAAAAAGGTCACTTCTGGTCCCTCTAGTGTATCGGTACTACCTGTTCCCTGTAAATTGTTTTGGGCGCCGCCATTTCGGGGACTTCTGCAAGAGCAAACGCAACTGCCGGATCGTTTCCGCATGATCCAAAAGTGCGAGCTTCCTTCAGTATGATGGGAGTGCTAGGAAGCTGATGCAATATTGCTATGCTCTGTCGCGGGTTGTTTAAACATTCGTGAAGGGACGGAAAAAGCGTTTTTTGTGATTTAGCAATGCC
>JAZHYW010011962.1:0-141081 GCA_037355805.1 Ixodes ricinus
GACTGTACGTATGAGTGCACAAGGCTGTACGACAGTACGTATGGGGGTACAATGCTGCCAAACCGCGACCCGTACTTTACTCTGCCTGAAATCCCTTCTTCATTTCCCGGGGAAACGCAGAAAGAGGTGGGGGGGGGGGTGTCCCCTTACGAGGGATCCGCGAGCCGCACTTGGACCAGCAAAGAGCCGCATGCGGCTCGCGAGCCGCGGTTTGGCCACCCCTGCCATAGACACCAAAAATGTGGCGAAGAGTGCGGTGCAGAGCAGACGACACTCGCGCCTGCCACACGCCCGTCCCCATCCCGCCCGTCGTTGGGCCGAGGATCACGTGACATCTCGTACCACGTGATGGCCATGTACTTGGCGGCCCGAGGCCAATGTTGCCGGACGGCGCCGAAGTTTCGGTTTCGATTTCTGCTCGTGTTTAAAATTAGATTTAAAAATATATATCCCATTTTTCGCGAAGCAAACAACGTAGTGTCTTTTACTGGGGCTTTTTGATTCGAAATCACTCATTATCCCGAAATCTCCGGAATTGAGCGGAGTTGCCCTTTAAGGCCTTTAAAGAACCTTAAAGGGCAACTCCGCTCAATTCCGAAGATTTCGGGATAATGAGTGATTTCGAATCAAAAAGCCCTAGTAAAAGACACTACGTTGTTTGCTTCGCGAAAAATGGGATATATATTTTTAAATCTAATTTTAAACACGAGCGGAAATCGAAACCGAAACTTCGGCGCCGTCCGGCAACATTGGCCTAGGGCCGCCAAGTACATGGCCATCACGTGGTACGAGATGTCACGTGATCCTCGGCCGAACGACGGGCGGGATGGGGGCGGGCGTGTGGCAGGCGCGAGTGTCGTCTGCTCTGCACCGCACTCTTCGCCACGTTTTGGTGTCTACGGCATTCGACGACGTCTGCACAACTGCGGCATAAGTCTGCGCACGTGGTGTCCATAGTGTGGACGAAACTCCGAGAGACAATAATCACAAACGGTGAGACGACGACAGTGGCTGCGACACGAAAGACGGCGGTAACGGCGGGACCACGGCGGGCGGCCGGTCTGCTCCCAAGAAGCGAACTGCGCAGGCACGTACGCCAATCACGTGAACACCGCTGAGCGCAGAGAGGCAACGTTGCCGACGTCATGCGCTACGCTCGCCCGGAGAAGTAAAAACAAGCAAAAGGGGGCCATGAAGATGACGTTTAGCTCAATGTTGGCTCCGCCCATGCCGTAGCCTTGACTGCGCTGTTGGTTGCGCCTGAATTCGCCCGCTCGAGTCAGCCGATTTCGGCAACTTGGCGAGTTGCAAAGTTTGCCGGACCGTTTAAGAAACATTTAGACAGAACTGCGTCGTAATATTTGACGTGTGGTCTTCCTAGGCGATACTGAAAAGGACTGCATTGTTTTTTCAAAACCAAAAATGAAGCGGAGTTGCCCTTTAAAGCGATGCTGAATCGAAATTTGGATTTCACAACATAACGTAGCCAAAGTGTTCAATGGGGCGCCACAAACCCCGAAACACCACTCATAAAGCGATATTTCGAACGGATGGCTGTATTTTTGTAAAATAAGGATTCAGCTGAGTGAGAATCACGACGTCGCGTTTCCTGCAGGATAGTTTTCGTGTCCTCGCGGAGTCAAAGCGACAAGAGGAGGGAACTAGAATCGCGATGCCACGGGCCTTTTTGGCCATTGTTCAAGCGTGCTCTTCTTTCACAAAGATACGACCATCGGTTCGAGATACCGCTTTATGGGTCATGCTTTCGGGTTTATAGCGCCCGCCTAGCCCTTCTGCATTACTTTCTGAAATCAAAATTTTGCTTCAGGATGTACACTTAACAATTATATTTGGCACATGTTGAACAAAGAATTACCTAACTTAACAAATAATCTCAATTTTTTTAGTTGTAATAGACTGATTTCACAGGCCAGTTTGGCAAAGCCACTGCTGCCACAATGCATCGAGGGAACTTGGGTCTTTCTGCACGTGCCCCAACCTCGCTGGAGCTCTGTGCATGCAAAGCACGAGACGGCACGAGGTGTTTCAAGCACTGCCGCCTGCCTCTTGTGAACTAAGTTATGGCGGCTACACACATGCACTGAACGCTAGGTGAGATCGGTCTATTCCACTAAAAATTAAAAATAAACATACCAACAGGGCCTTATCAATCTTTCATGAGTCTTGATTGTTTCAAAAAGCAACATGTCCTCTATACTCTGTTTCATTATGGTAAGTTACAGCTCAAGAGGATAGGGCGAGGGGAAGGAAGGTCAGGGAGGAGGAAGCAGACAAAATGCTGGAGAGGAGGAGGAAGTTCCCCCTCTCCTCTCTAGCATTCCATCTGCTTCCTCCTCTCCTCTTCAGCATTGCGTCTGCTTCCTCTTCCCCGGCCTTCCTTTCCCTCGCCTTACCTTCTTGAGTTGTAACAGACTATAGTTACGTGGAGTACAGACGAAGGCAACGCCAGACGAGGGGAGAGAGCCCAAGCACTAGGAAGGCTGGGGAGGAGAGAAACCTACTCTCCTCTCTAACGCTCCTAGTGCTCTCCCATTCTCCCCTTCTTCTGTCCCGCCTTCCTAGTACTTGCCCTTTTTTTTTTCTTTTGCCTGGCATTGTTTCGCCTACACAGTACACAATTAGTGACGCGGACTATTAGCAATGTGCGCGACCAAAGGCGACACTGTGGTTGAGGTTTGCGATTCGCCGAACCTTAGCTTCCTGTATACTGAAATGTTTACCCAATCGCCGGCTAACAGGGAGGGAAATCCTGTCAATTACAGGGAGGTAGAGGCAAATATTGCCAATCAGGACAAGGCAAATTTTGTTTGTGACGTCACGGACGGAAACCAAGAAAGGGCACTACCGAAACATCTCGGAGCTAATAGAAGTGGAGCATAAATAGCCCTGATGACTGCCCGGTCCAGTTCTCTAGCTGTGCAAGGGCCACTAGTTCTCTCACTCAAACTGTGCTTTCAGCTCTTCATTCTGGTACTTGGGCCACAAGTTGTGCTAGCAGGCTTGCAGCACCATCTGAAGGAGTTGAAGGCCCACTTCTGAAAATACAAAGCATAAGGGAAGCCATCACTTAGAACAACAAAAAGAATACAATCATACAAATAATTAGAGTAGAGCTTTGAAGATTCATCTCAACCACCCAGGTATTGTGAAGATAGATGGACCTTGCAGCACAGTAAGCCTCAGTCAAATTGCAGGCACCTCGGTCTGGTTTACAACCTGATAACTCATGATCAGAGGACAAAAACTTGCAACAAAGCCAAGTTACAATTAGTGACCAATAAGACAATCACCTCTAAGTATTTAGAATGCATTGACAAAGAAGATGAGCACGACCATAACAACCTGCTTGACCAACAATACCAAGTTAAGTGTCTGTCAACCAACCAATGCTCTTATGCCCTTGATGCGCGACAGCAAAGCGGCGTGCTGTATCTTGGTCAAGTTAAGCGGCACTCCAAGGCATACGCTACAGTGCGAGTCAATGGAGCAAGCGCGGGCAGCCGAATCACAGCGCACTCGGCTCTCGCGTCGAGATTGTTGATTCAGAGCTCTGCCTACCCCTATGACATGTGCACGGGTGGTCATAAAGGGCTTCTCTCGACTGCACGCAGGTCAAATAAACCAAAATGAACAGCTAACAGCGTGATAGGAATCGGTAGCAACAATTCACTTGGGAAACGACGCACGAAGCGGCGTGTTGTCCGTCAGCACCCCCGTCGAAAAAAGCGAAATAAAGACAGAAAGACAATATATATACAAGAAATATTGCGCGCAGAAGGGAATAGAAACACTTAGGAGCAATACAAAATATACTGGAATAGATAAAAATAGGTAATGGAATCGAAAAACAGAGAATTAAGAGGAGACAAGCGACAAGGCAATGCAATCTCAAGGCAGAGCGGCCAGGCGAGGGACAATCTCTCCCACAATTCCTCGCGCGCGGGCCGGGGCGCTTGGGAAAATTGCAAATCGTCTATTCTGACCATCGGGTCCTTCCAAGACGGTTCGAAAGCAGGATACACAAATTGAAATCATCCGCATACTTAAAGGACAACTCCACTCAATTCCGAAGATTTCGGGATAATGAGTGATTTCGAATCAAAAAGCCCTAGTAAAAGACACTACGTCGTTTGCTTCGCGAAAAATGGGATATATATTTTTAAATATAATTTTAAACACGAACGGAAATCGAAACCGAAACTTCGGCTCCGTCCGGCAACATTGGCCTCGGGCCGCCAAGTACATGGCCATCACGTGGTACGAGATGTCACGTGATCCTCGGCCCAACGACGAGCGGGATGGGGGCGGGCGTGTGGCAGGCGCGAGTGTCGTCTGCTCTGCACCGCACTCTTCGCCACGTTTTGGTGTCTACGGCATTCGACGACGTCTGCACAACTGCCGCATACGTCTGCGCACGTGGTGTCCATAGTGTGGACTAAACTCCGAGAGACAATAATCACAAACGGTGAGACGACGACATAGGTTGTAACGCGAAAGACGGCAGTAACGGCGGGACCACGGCGGGCGGCCGGTCTGCTCCCAAGAAGCGCGCTGCGCAGGCGCGTACGCCAATCACATGGACACCGCAGAGCGCAGAGAGGCAACGTTGCTGACGTCATGCGCTACGCTCGATCGGAGAAGTAAAAACAAGCAAAGGGGGCCATGAAGATGACGTTTAGCTCAATGTTGGCTCCGCCCATGCCGTAGCCTTGACTGCGCTGTTGGTTGCGCCTGAATTCGCCCGCTCGAGTCAGCCGATTTCGGCAACTTGGCGAGTTGCAAAGTTTGCCGGACCGTTTAAGGAACATTTAGACAGAACTGCGTCGTAATATTTGAC
Source organism: Ixodes ricinus (assembly GCA_037355805.1). Lineage (NCBI taxonomy): Eukaryota > Metazoa > Arthropoda > Arachnida > Ixodida > Ixodidae > Ixodes > Ixodes ricinus. The sequence continues at coordinate 4,859 of JAZHYW010011962.1, forward strand.
GTGTGGTCTTCATAGGCGATACTGAAGAGGACTGCATTGTTTTTTCAAAACCAGAAATGAAGCGGAGTTGCCCTTTAAGTACTGAGTAAATGCATGCTCGTTTACCATCTTGGGGCAGTCTCGGGCTGTAAGGGCAGATGGGGAAGGCCCTGACAGGACCCTGACACAGCTGGCCACGCCAAGAGTATCAAGTTGCTGTAAGAGAAGCAAAACGTGTGCACATTAACACATGTCAAGCAAAACATTAAGGTGTTTCACAATAATGTACGCAATTTTAGCCTACGCTAGCACTAATTTTGGCGCTTGCATTAGCGCACGCTGTGCCAGAGTGCTTCAGAACAACGTTTCTCCACCGCAACGAAAAAGCCTAAGCACCTCGTGCTTGCAACGCCACAAAGGAACAGCAACACTTTTTTCTTTGCACACGAAATCCTGTAACTTGAGAAAAAAACAAGTTCTTGGTTCAAAGTAACATTTTAGATTCGTTTAAATATGAGAATGCAACGTAAGCGGTCGACTGGTAATGTCCACTTGCGTAGCCTAGGCAAGGGAGGTCTCGTGTACTGACCTTCGCACACTGTACGTTCGCCAAGAAACGTTTGTGCGTCGCAAGCAGCAAGTTGCCGGCAATCATTGCCCCCTTGCTGGGTCCTCTTAATTTAAACGTTTCTGATGTGCACCTCCTATAGGAATGCAATGTCGTCCTGCGTGGTAGATCGCAGTCGAGATGATGTGGTGAGGGTCTAGGACAACTCGTCCACGGTCAACTCGTCGGCGGTTCATTCGTCCAATAAGCCGATTCGTCATTAGGCAATTCGTCGCAGGAACACTCGTCGCAGGGGCTAACTAAACGCCGCTTTTTACAAGCCAAAATATTTTTTTTCCTGACATTTTAAAACAAATACTGCGCTATGGTAATCCCTAAAATCCTGCAGGGTAATTGACCCCTAGTGTGCCCTTTCTTGTTGAAAATAACAACTTGTCACTTTCAAGGTGCAGTGCGTAAATTGTTTTTTTGGGGGTGCGTGGGGGGGAAGACATGGCCGAGGTGGCTGGGATGGTCATGACCAGGGTACAGAGGGCTGAAGACCCATAACCCTCTTCCCTGGCTACGCCAATGCAGTGAGGGACGGTCACTACGTCGCGCAAGTAACACTGGGGCACGTATTAACCTACCCTGTCCACCCGTTCAAGCCACTTCGCGGCGACAGTCTGCGACGACCTGTTACAAAAAGTAATAAAGGAAATTAACGAAAGGACAATCCCGAGATGGCACATTTTTCAAATTGTCTCAAGGTTCTTTCCTGTCTTCGCCCTCTCAAGATTTTTTTATTTTTTTATTCAGTTTTGTGGTTTAACAAGGGCATTGCGCTCAGTCCAGACATAGAGTAACTGTATAGGCTCTGCTTGCAGAGCCAGAGTATCGCATTTCTTTTCCTTCTGCCGCCAACTCCGTATTGGCGGAGAAGCCGGTCAAGCGGTCACATGCACCGAGCTGGATCCGACCGTCGTGCGGGAAAGCGACCTTCCCGGCGTCGAGTTTCGGGCGGATCATGTTTCTCACTTTGCGTTTGCGAAATATACATCCTATGCTAAAATAGAACGAACTTGAAGGTTCCTTGACCATTCAACATTATGTGTAGCCACTGGATACAGTATAATCGCTTTGTATTATAACGCGAGCGGTGTTTTAAAAATGCTTTCAAAGGCTGGAAAGAAGACGACACGGATGACGATCGCGTAGCTCCCGCATCCGGGGCTCTTGCAGAAGCGACAATAGCTTCCCGCAGTGCGGCCTTGTATCCAACATGGCCACCCTGGAAGCCCCATTGCAGTACTCTGGTCCGCAAGGCGGAGCATATACAGTTACCCTATCCAGACAAATAAAAATTTAGGTCAAAAGGTAAGAAACCACAAAATTTGACCTCGAACTGTCCTTTATCCCATTAGAGGAATCGCCCTTCGACAGAACGTCTCTTTCGACGAGTTGCCCTTCGACAAATTGGCCTAGTTGACAAATTGACCATCGATGAGCTGGCTGTCGACCAGTTGGCTTTCGACGAGTTGGCCGGATCCTATGTGGTGAACGTCGCACTCACGATGTCTGCCGGAGCCGCAATCCCGGGAACCGCCATTTTTTACCTGTGCTCGTCTTGGCTTTAGCCAACTTCTCATAACGAATCCTCCTCGGAGCAACGCAGACTCTTTGCGAACGCACGCAATTCCTAAAAAATAGCGTACGCAAAGTGTAAAATGTGGTCAGCGTTCGGCGCATGCGCAGTGGCGACGAGGCTATTCTTTGCGTACGCAAAGCTTTAGCGTGCGCATTGTAAAACTGGCTAATAGCTATGTTTACATGAATGCGACTTAGTTGCATTGGCTCCAGTTGTTGCATCGAATGCACTCATATAAATGGCATAATGTACTAAGGAAGTGCATCGCGTTCAAACCGCTAGACCTAGCAACCAAAGTAAAAGAAGGTCGCATCGCATCTTCATATGGGGAGGATTATGGGAAGGAGCTCCTGCAGGAGATAATGCTGAGAACAGGCAAGTAGCCAGAGGGGTGCCCATGCCATGCCCCCCCCCCCCCCCCGAGAATCTTTCATTTTTGCTGACGCCTCCTCTCCCCCTTCCCCCTCATTACAACATTCTGACATGGGCGCCCCCCCCCCCCCCAAATCAAAATCCTGTCTACGTGCCTAGGCAAAAACCGTACACAATCTCGGGTGTCCCTCCGTAATTTTCTCTCGAGAACAAACACAAACTCTTCTTGCCATTGTTAATGAGCTGAATATTGGCGTCTCCAGCGAAATCAGCGCCGCGTAGCGGCAATGCCAAGAAGCTCAGAAAAGGAGGTCGTTTCTGTCGTCTGCTATCGCTGCTTGGTTCTTGTAGGCAGCATAGAAACAAACATTGTTTCCAGTAATTATTTTTATGCTTCCGCCGTGTCATTTTTACGCACTGACTAGAAGGCTCCTACCGTCAAAAAAAAAATTACCGCATCTCCACGTGGTGAATGATGTTGATTGGGCCGAAGCGGCGTCTGCTCTGTTTTCATTCATGTCAGAAAGAGAATGTTTGGTATAGAACATGGTTGTATATGCATTTGACTGCAGCGCCCTCTCGTCTATAAACATTGAGCCAATGCATGCAAAGTTTAACGCGATTATATACGCATTTGACAGCAGCGCCCTCTCCTGTATAGACGTAAAGCGGCCACATGCAACGTTTCATCCATGACATCCCCAGCTCTTGAGTTACTACCACATATTAGAGCCCCCTACTCGTCCTGCAGTCGTGGCCGAGTGGTTAAGGCAATGGACTAGACATCCATTGGGGTCTCCCCCGCACAGGTTCGAATCCTGTCGACAGCGCAAACATTTTTTCTTTTTATGTGAGAATGGACGCTGGCAGGACGGACGGACGTACAAGGCTGGACCCGAAGGAGCTTCGCCCCTAAAATCGCTTTGCCTTCATATGTAACACTGATCTTAAGCTGCAGCAGGCACGTAGCCGGGGGGGGGGGGGCATAAGGCTTAAACCCTCCCCCCCCTGAAATTTCTATTTTGCTGGGACCTCCTCTCGCCTCTCCCCCTCATACAGAAATTTGTCATAGGCAGGCCCCCCCCAGAAACAAAATCCTGGCTACGTGCCTGCGCTGCAGTGAAAGAAATTTATGGGGGTCAGCGTGCTGAACGACAAAAACGACCTCCTTTCGTCCGCCACTTTGCCTGACCAGTGCACCCCCTATAGTTCGCTGGAGTCGCGAATAGCTGAGCTGCTCGGTGAGGGCGGCCCCCGCTATGGCCTTGCGCATCGGAGGTAGTTCCTAGGGTAAGTTGTAAGCAGGAATGGCGTCAAGAGCTCCAAAGGCTGGTACCGCAGAAAAAGTAGCTCCTACCTCAGCGCTGCTCCTGCTTGCACCGGAACCTTTCGTCCTTGTGGTCCAACCATGATAGAAGTAGCGGTAGTGTCTTGAAACCAGTTGGAAACAATCTTGCTCACCATGGCGTGTGCAGTATTGTTCCCTCTGTTCTAGAATGGCGAGGCCCAGAACTCTCAGTGCTTTCTTGCATCCTGTAACTTCTTGCAGAGCATTAAAGACAGTGGTTAAGATATTCATGCTCATCAGAAAGGGCTCCGCATGCGAAACACAGGCCAGATAATATGATTACAAAGTTCGGCTCGCGCCGGAAACGCAGGTTTAACTTTGAGATGTGACACAACATGGTGCCATCTTAGCGTAGGACTTGATGTGCATTAGCATGAATGTTGGCACATCAGCTTAGTTCTGAGAATAATTAAAGTCGACGCACTCAAGTCGCATTTATGTAAACGTGGCAAACCTGGACGAGATAAACGGGAATTGAAGGTAACAATACTAGGCAGGAGACTGAGGGAGAGGTAGAAATGAGACAGCGTGGGGACATCAGAATGCCGAGCTTTCGTTGGAATGATTGGTGAGTAGATCTAAACCTAGCTGCCTTTGTCTTCATTGCACTCGCCAAACAAGTTAGAACGCGGAACACCGGCATCTGGCGTTTTGCTCTTGCATCAGCATGTGTTCGACACATGTAGTGCAGACCAAAGCACCTGGCGTTAGGTCCACCCACTAATCATTCCAACCAGAGCTCAGCGTCCTGACGTGCTCTTACACTCTTGTCTCTTCCTCTCTCTCAGTTGCTTGGCGCATTTGACATACTGAAACCCGTGACAGGTAAAGGACAAACACAACTTCGCTATTCAGCAAATCGCCCCAGGCCACAAGTATACTATACTTTGTTTCAGCTTGGGTCCAGACGCAGCCGATGCTACAAGCGCGAGCTCCGGGCTTCCAGCGTCCCTGCCAAGCACGCGCGCTCGTGCAATGCAGCACTATTCAGGGCCACACGCTCGCGCTCGTAGCATCGGCTGCGTCTGGACCCAGGTTGCAGCGAGTATGGTAGCCCGCTTCTCATGGCAGATAGCACGGCGCTCGCCGCAGACGGCCGTAATCTAGACCATACAGCGTCGCGGAGCTCGCGCTTTCAGACCAGGCTGTCGTGAGTGGAGAGCGCTTAACACTTCATCATGTTCTGAAGTACGTGCCGGGCAAATTGAGGGCAATCTCAAAGCATGGCTCCGACGCAGCCGATCTTTGCACGAGCAGATCGGCATCTTTGGGTTGGCCGAGTGCGATCACGTGGAGCTGAGACGTCGCCGCGACGTCTGCTGCATGTGCCGCGCGTGCAAGTTAAATACTGAAATCACGTCTTACTTGGCTCAGCACTCAGCGCAGTGATTCTAAACTGTCTTTTTAGCGAAAGCTTTGCGTTCCGTAGCATCTCGACTAACATTGCAAGAAACCGCTTGTCTCACGCTTCTAGCTTTGGCTTCGCTCGCGACTCTGCGAACCTCCGTGCGCTTCGACGCTAGTCGCCGAGCGAGACTCCGCGTCTCTAGACGCGCTCGCACCCGGGGCTATGCAGTGCTCTAGCCAGTTTCAGCGCGGTCCAGACGCAGCCGATGCTACGAGCGCGAGCTCGGGCTTCCAGCGTCCCTGCCAAGCACGCGCGCTCGTGCAATGCAAGCACTACTCAGGGCCACACGCTCGCGCTCGTAGCATCGGCTGCGTCTGGACCCAAGTTGAAACGAAGTATAGTAGCCCCTTCTCTTGGCAAATAGCACGCGCTCGCCGGGCGGATTCTTGTGCCGCTCGTAAATCTGGAGCCCGTACAGCGCTCGCCGAGCGGCCGCGCTTTCAGACCACGCTATTCGTAGCGGGAGCTCGCGCTGCCACTTCGATGCATGTTCTGAAGTGCGCGCCCGGAGCAGTAGAGGGCCTCTGAAAACGCTCCAACCGATCCGCGGGAAATTGGCGAAGCGCGTCGAGCGAGCCGCATAAGTTCTCTGCGCTGTCTTTTTCGGAGGAGTTTAATCTGAAGTCACTCGCAACATTTCAGTTTCAATATATGTGTTGGCGATGTTGTGGCAGTCACGAAAGTGATTGTGCCAGTGCCACTTCGCAGTAGACAGTTACGTGGATATCTCAGGAATGCGGTGCTGTTACAAGCGCCGTTACGAGCATCGAGAGTAGGCGATGCGATACAAGGCGGTGCCGTCGCTCAAACACGAAGACGAGCCCGAGTGCGAAACAAGCGCTCGCTATTTGCCAGGGAAAGGGGCGATAGGTTAAAGCATAACTCAGCAAGCCCACGGCAACAGTGGAACACTTCGTTCTGAACAAAGAAAACAGTTCTGCTTACCGAACGTTTCCACTTTCCGTAGCCCTCCCGCTGCCAGCGAACGGTCACTGACTAGACGCGGCGTCTCCCAGATACCGTTTGACACTCCTGAACAAAGTACTAGTAAGAACAGTAAGAAACATTCGCAATTGAGGTTGTTAAAAGTAAAAAATGAGCGCGAACGTCAGAGCAACAACCAACGGCTTCGACGAGCGCAAAGCTATGGACGCCCGTGACAAGAAATGAACGGGGAGGTTTCAGTGGTAACTAGCGCCACCTGCCCTATGCGCCCTGTTTCCGTTTCGTTTTCAAAACCGAAAAGAGAAAATCGCTTTATCGGATACAAATATTACTTAAAAAACCACTAGAATCATCAGGAACCTTAATTTGAAAGGTACATTGGAGATAATTCTGTCTCGTTTTGGTACAAAATCGCTCTTTATTTTTTTTGTTGCAAATGATGCCGTAATTTTGAACATAATTATTTTTGCACGTGATTAAATATAAAGATGGGCGACTTTAATTCACAGTATGATTTAAGTTGTTTGTGTGCCTAAATTTTGTTACTTTGCCTGTTGATATTTAACAAACATTTTACGCCATATCGAAATAAAAGGGCACGGCGAGATTGATGCGTTTTCCACCCATCGCAGATAACACGCCAGCTCGTTGTCCTTCTTGAGCATTGCACGGCGATCCGGTAAGCGAACAGTTCGAAAGCAGTCTGCCAGTGCCGTAGCCAGGAAATGTTTTCATAAAATGTTTTCCTTTGCTCAAACCATTCAAAAATAAAATGAAAATTATTCAGGAAAGAAGAAGAGAAATTGCACAAACCCACTTTTAGTTACTATTTTTTCTGTTTCTCAGGAGACAAAAATTCAACCTTTTTTTATCTCGTTCTTCCGATCTTTAAAGAGGGGAACTTTAATGTGGAACAACGAAAAGACGCAATCACAAAAAATAATAATGAGCTTTGAACAAAACAAAAAAAAAAAAGTCCAGACAGGCTCGCAAACTATTCCGGTGCGTTCACTTCTCTGCGGAACACTCGGATATCCAATGACTGAAAACCACGACAGAGTGCCAAAGAATAGCGAAGTTTAGAATACGATTAAACATTAAAACTGCTATGCGCACCGGGGCAACGAGCAATGAGCAGGAACTATGAGCGTGACGCTCATTGTTCCTGCGCACACTCTTCAGAAATGATCGTGCTATGGTCATGTTTCGGGTTCTTTCCGTTCTTCGTTGTCGTTTTACGACAAAGTGGCAGAGAGAAGTAGCCGTTTCTATCGTTTTGTGGGGTCTAAACATTTAGTGGAAACCGCCGTCGGTCGATAGAAAGAAGCGAGAGGACCCTTTCGGGGCTGTCTTGGACGTTCCCGTGAATGTTCAGAAGCGCAACCCCTATACTCCGTTCACCCTTAGCTGAGACTAACAGCTCCGTCTTCAGCACGAGCTTTCTGCCCTTGCTGACACAAGCCTGAACGCGAAGGCGCGCGCAAACAAAGCCCAGCGGCAGCCAGCGAGCTCGCGCTGAAGGCGGAGCTTCTGGTCTGAGCTTAGAACGGCGTAGCAAGCGTCCTGGGACGTTGAAGCTCTCAGGCACGTCTCAGGTATTGATTCCGTCTTCGGAGTCTCGAGAACGAACGTTCCGCCTCAGCGGTGCTAACGGGCATGGTGGCCAGGATTTGCAGCAGGCGGTTTGCATTAGAGTACAAGACCTGGGGACCAAGGCAAGTTGTCTCTACCACCGAGACGCGCTAAGCGGTGCGGTCCCTTCACATCTGTGTCCAAACCAGAACTTCCTCAGACAGTTTGTTTAATGAAACGAATGCTCCGCACAGACATGGTGATTTGCCCAAAACCGAGGATTGCGACATTGAAACCGACGTCGCATGGCCATGACATCGCTCTCGCATAGGGCGGACGATGCTGCCTGACGTGAATGTGCCGACTCTGTTGGAGACGTTGATGGCACGCTTGAAGTTGTAGGTCAATAATTATTCTTGAAAAAAAGCGTTAAGCGACAGCTTTGGCTATTGAACTGATTTTTGAGAGTCTATATACGTAAAGGAACTTTCACGACTCAGGTGTTGAACGCAAGATTATAAACATCACCCACTGCAGCGATTAAAGAAGTAAACTAGGTACGCTTTGAAACCAAAGAATTCTGGGCATTCCAAAGTGGCTTCCAGGGTGCATATGCTGCCGCTTTTCTCTCCCGATTCATTTTTTTTTTTTTACATTTCGGTTGGCGTATTATTGAAATTAAAGGAGTACAGGCGAGTGACCCCAAAAACAAAGAAAAAGACGGGACGAAAAAAAAAAAGAAAGCTAAGCTGTTTGTCATTTTGTCGTCCGGTTTGTAGGGTTTGCAAAGTCAGAGAATTGCTATTTTGAAATTTTGTTTCGCTGCCCTGGTAGTGGCGTGGAGTCCTTGAGACTCAAAGAGTAGGGGAACTTTAGTCAAGCCGCCTGCCTTTTCCGAGGCGAGGCCAGCGTCCTTCGAGGTCAGGATTTCGCGGCTTATGTGACGTCAGGAGCGGAGTCATTCGCACCTGCGGGCCTGAAGAAAGGCTTCGGTTGCTAAAAACACTGTCGAGTTCGGCGAGAGCTCTTCGGAAAGCCGGAGCCGGACTTGCATTTCTCACGCTCACGCAGTCCACGGGCAGTGTTGCCTTCTTCGTTTTGCTTTGGAACGTTGTGGGTCCGGCTCCTCGCCGTAGTGGGTTGTCGAACAAAAAAAGAAACACACACAAAACAAGAAAAAAAAACTGGCAGTGGAAAAGGGAAAGATAAAAATTATGAAATTTCGGGGGTGTTTCGACCCTTGAAGACGCACTGGCTACGCCACTGTCTGCTTTACCACCGCGGCTAGCGCGCTCCGACGAGCCAGACGAGCTGCCATTTTGCGCATGCGCGTCTTCGTGGCAACCGCGTCGTCTTTACACGTACCGTATGTCGGCTTCCCAGTTGGTACCTTTTCGTTCTCGTGGTTTGGACACGCTTCAAAACAACGATTCGGGGCAGTGGTTAGCAGTTCGAAAACAAACAAATGTTGGGGGATAACGAGTGCAGACCAGCATTTATTTTCTCCAAAATCTCGCACAAATGTGACAAAACACAAATCATACTATCGCGTTTGTCGAAGCTAGCTGCTTGGCAGATTTGCCGGAGTCGTGCCAGGCGACTCTGGTGATTCCGCCGGAATGCTTTGATGAAATCGATATTCCATAGCGACCTCATTCTGACAGAAGGCCAGTCTGTTATCATCATAGTAGGCTTTCACCACGCCGATTCAAGAAACTGACACCGAAGAGAGCGGACGAAGCCTAATTACGCAATGTACGCGTTTGAAATTGTAGCGCACTTCACAGAACCTTTACGAACAATGCAAAATTCAGTCCCACTTTCATCGCGTACCGCTACTATCGTTTACCTAGCCGAGATACTCCAGATGAAAATTTCTGGCCGGCAAATGGTTCAAATGTTTCACTGGGTCCACCGTTCTCGTACATTCGATGACGCTTGTTTCGATCGGAACGGCGGCCAATGCGAACGACTAGCACATAATAAAATATAGCACACACATTAGGTCATACTTAATTCTAATGAACTCTACCTTTGGCGCGTCACGAAGCTTCCCGCTTTTGCCGGCACCTCACCAACCACCACCGGCTGTTAGGCCTATGGGCCCGAGCTCGTTAGAGATAGGCCTAACGGCGGTAGCACATCCTCGGAGCAGTCCCCGTCCACGCGCACAATCGCCCAGTCGAGCGCACGAACGTTAAATATGCACACCAGCACGGGAAAACGTGGACAGCAGACGACACACGGCAAGAACGGCAGGTTCAGATCGCAGAAATGAGCGCCTCGAGCACCACACTGGCCCCAGCTGCCCCGAATTCCCGAATGGGGCGCTCGCGCGTGGGCTTCTGGGTAGTCACCGCCGTCGGGCAGCGCTCTCCGCGCTCGTCGACAACGCGAATAGAGCATTCTTGGCGGCGTCATGCAGTGTTCGCGCTCGTCACTACGAGTGCACAAAAATTGAGAAAGCTGCCACGCGCCACCGACCTGTACGCACCCGAACTCGAGTAAACCAAGAAAACACATCCTACGTATCCATCCGTGGATCGCACCGTGTTTATTTACTTTTTTCCTGCTGTGGCTCGGAATCGGGCAGAAATCTGGCCCCGCCAGCTACGGACGCAGGTATTTCCAGAGAGGGGAAGGGGGGGGGGGCGGTCAGCGTATCAGATGTTTTTTTAGAACACCCCTCACCGACCCCCCCCCCCTTTTTTTTTCCCAGCCCTAAATTTTTACGCATGCACACATCAAGAGGGGATCAGAACATCCGGACAGACCCCCCCCCCCCCCACGCACACACACACACCCCTTAATCCGCCACTGGGCCCCGCCAACGGCTCGCTTATCCTTTTGAGATTACGTGACAGCTTTTTCGAGAGGTCGTTGGCTGTGTTGTTCGTGAAAACCCAGGGAGATGCAGACGAGCGTTTTTCGGCCCTGTTCAGACGTCGAATCCATTTCACGAAACTCGTTTCGCGAGTCAAGATGCGCCAGAAAAATGCATCGTGTGAAAGGGCCTTAAAACAACATACAATGGTTGCACTACACTTGCGTCTGCCCGAAAAGAACTGTATTGTCTTCTGCTTCCCCATAGTACCCCCAACCTTTAGGTATTCGCAGATTGAGCGAAAAGTTCGTATTTTGTGATTGGTTTTTCACTGATGTAATATTTGGTGTTCGCCGGCGTCGGAATTTCGGACAAAAACCATCCCCAAAACGCTTTGGACCCATTATAACGTCCCCTCCCACGACGGGAAACCCGTTGGTGCCAGAGCCGGGACTGGGCGGGACGGGGAAACGTCGGCTGCGTCAATGGCGGCCGATCTCCCGCAGACGGGTGGACGGATGGGAGTATTTTCAACTCCCATTTCGTCTTGCGGCGTGTTGACGCACAAGAACTCCAGTTTAAAATGGGAGTCAAATCAGGTGATGTCGCTTTTATACCCCGTCCCTTAGCAACCAGAGTAAAGTGGTGGTTTCTAGTTTCTATACTCCCATGTGCGGGAGTGAATGCTTTAGGCTTGGGAGTTTAATCGGCATCTGATTCTTTAAAACTCCCATCCGGGCTACTTCTCGTTTACAGTGTACCCATCCCGTGGTGCTGCGGGCCCCGCGCCGGTAAAAGGAACGGCGTGCCGCGCGCTCGGCCGCTTCTGCCCCTCTCGACGCCGACGAACATGGCGGCGCCTCACGCATCTACATCGTCGGCGGCCGCAACCTCGGCAGTAGCGAACCCTGCCCGTCCACGCAAGTAAACCACAGACGAACTAAGGGAGCGGAGTAACGCATCACAACGAGCGACGAGGCAGGGAGCGAAATCCACCATCGTTGTCAAGTCTCCGAATACACGGCGGGCGGAATCAAGCAGCGGCGCAACGCGCTAGGAGACAGAACAAAGCCTTTCGAAAGCGTGAGGCGCAAGCGGATCGCGATTCAAGGCGGAAAGAGAACGAGGCCCTTCGACAACGCGAGACGGAAGCAATACATCGCAGGATGCTTTCGCATTCACAACTCATAGATGCTTAAATGTCCTCGAACTTTTTTTTTAATTTTGAACAATATAAAGCAACGTGTTTTTGCAAATATGAAATTACCTTTAACGTTTTGAAACTTTTTTGGAAAATTTTTGGCGCGATGAAGTAGAACGTTATTTTTTCTCACTATGTACTACTAGGAATATGTACAGGAATATGTCCTGAATATTACAGGGCAAAAAAAAAAGTCAGATTGAAGGTTTGTTTTAAAGTGTCCTAAACATTCGCCAAAAAATGCCTTATTACGAGTTGCTCAAAAGGCAAGTTTGCCTTTTATTAAGTACGTCATCAGATAAAATAAGTTTGATTAATTCTAGTAGTAAATCTTGTGTGCGATCGCCATAAATATTTTATAACGTAGATGTAGTGGTTCCAGCTCGTGAGCACATTGCAGCGCCAAAAGCCGGCGCCGCCTAAAGTCCCTTCATGTTTCAAAAGTAGCGCAAGGTGCGTGGATGCACGAGGCACATGCAGCCTTCTAAAGGGCTGCACGTGCAGTCTTCCAAAGGGCTGCGCATGCAGCCCTTTGGAAGATCATGGCGCTACACTGTAATGGCGGCACAGAGCAGCGCTGAGCAAGAATTCAGGCGCCATGTTCTTCCCTGAATTGGCCCGGGGCACGTACCTGTCTCGGGCATTGCCACAACAATGAATGGCGCCACTTTTCCCAGGAATGAGGGGCTTTAGCGCCGCCGTGCCGCACGATGGACCCGTGATTCGTGCTGGGATTCGGACGGGGCTGGTCGTGTCTGTCTCTGGTCATTGGCGAGCGTTCTCGGGCCCACTGAGCATATTACAAGGACGACGAGGTTGGGAATCCTAGATCTTTCGCCGTTCCCTCCTAGCATGATCTCCACGCCCGGTCACCCTCCATGCCCTTCCACCGGGATGATCCCGTCGCAGCGAGGTCCCGTGATGCCGGGGGTCAATCATCGTCTGACGGCCATCTTCCCGGTTTCCAAGGGCGGGAAAAGCGACCAGCAGTCCGCGAGCCTCCTCCTCAGCGTGTGAGGCAGAAAGAAGATGGAGAATCCCTCTCCGCGTGCTGGTTCTGTGGCCGGCGCGACCATGCCCGCGAGTTCTGCCCGGCGCGGAACGCGACATGCTTTCTGTGTGTGAAGCAGAGACAGTTTTCTCCGGCTTGCCGCAGTCGTCACGCACAGTTAGCAGCATTCATTAACGATGAACGGCAAGCATCATTTCCAGTGCGGGGTCAAGGACAACCCTGGTGCCGTGGACAACCTGCCGGACCCTACACTAGAGCGGCCGATTTTACCGACGAGACGGATCGACCCATGTGGGAACTGTCCATCAGGAAGTCCTGCCGAGTGTGACGTTTGACCAGCAGGAGGTCTCGCTGAAGTCTACGGATCGCCTTGCAGGCGACCCGGGTCTCCGCAACGTGTTCTTAACAGATGTCCAGGTAAATGGCACTCCTCTCAAGCTTCTCATTGATACCGGCTCTTAAGTCTCGATTTTGAACCAACAAGCATTTGATCATGTAAACAGAAAACATAAGATTAAGCTTCATTGTCCACCAAGAAGATTAGTGCATTATCTGAAACAGCCCATCCCCGTGCTGGGATGTTTTTTTGGACAAGTTGTTTACAAGGATCGATACGCGCCGCTGGAATTTTATGTGAACGCGTGCGGGACGATCATTGCTTGGAACCGACGCAGTGCGCGAGTTGAGCATGGCCTTATCTGGAGCTGCGGACGATTGTTCCTATGTGGATGTAGCTGGAAGTGGAGGAGAGCCACCTCGGAATGCATGGCCAGCTGGAGCTCCGCAGCGACGACCCTTCACGTTGTCGTCTCGCCAGTCATCACAACCATCAAGTCATCTACCTCCAGCTACATCTATAAACCTGCCATCCTCAGTACCGTCGGGCGCCTACGCATCCAGGCCACTTCAACATTCTGATTGGCAACAAACAGTTTCGATTTCGAAGGACTTCGAGGAGTTTGACCATAAACTTTTCGAGAAACACCTTCGCACGTGAGGATTACCCTGCGAAATCGTCTCGGACAATGGCGTCCAGTTTGTGTCGAAAGAATTCCAGGAAATTCTTCATCAACATGGGATAAAACATCTCAAGGCATCCCTGTACCACCCCTAATGCAATGGGCAGGTGGAAAGGTTTAATAGAGTCATCAAGTCCTGTCTACAGTTGGCCGTCGTTCAAGGGTGTCCTTTACAGGATGCGGTCCGTGATCATCTAAAGGAGTATCGTCGGACGCCGCATGCGGCAACTGGAGTTGCACCATCGTTGCTTCTTCACGGAAAAATTCATCGGTCGAAATTGGACCTACAAGGGATAGAAACCAGGTCACTCCCAGTGGATTTTGCCGAGACACGTGCACGACTGCCACAGCGTCAATACCAAGAACATATGAAATCGTATTCCGACAGTCGTCGAGCTGTTCGACGGCCCCAGTTCGTCCCTGGACAAGCCGTCCAGATTTTTTAATCATCCCATCGAGGCAAGTTACAACCGAAGTATATTAAACTCCACAGATCATTCGAAGACAAGTAGGACCTGCAACATATGAATTCGCAGATGGACGCCGCTGGAACGCTGCGAAATTAACGAAGACGACACTGAAGAGAGTGCAAGGATATTTCAATTCAGATTGGGAAGATGACGATGCTGATGTGCACCCTTTTCTTCAACAGTCCGGACTTTCAGTACCAAACACTTGAGTCCTGGCCCTGCCCCCGAGGTAGCTGGATCTCTTCCGTCCCCCGCTGTGGGGCCTCTTCTGCCGTCGGTTCCTGGACTGGCGACGTCCCCTGCTCTTGGACATGTGTCTACGCCCGAGCCTGGTGGGGCTCCGAGGGTCCTCTTGCTGCGTCTGAGCCTGATGGAGTCCTGTTGTCTACTGGTGCAGCTCAGCCTGCTGCACGTGTCCCTAACGTCGAGCCGCATACGCCTTTGGTCCCTGGGCCATTGGATGTTCCTGTCTCTGCCGCTGAACTGCGTTCCGGCTCTACTGTTTTTCCTGATGCTGCACCCACCCTAGAGCCTCGGGTTGGTATTGTTCCTGACTGCGAGCCTGCAGTTGCTGTTCCTGTTCGAGATACCGGTCCCGGCACGCCTCCAAGAGACGTTGAGCCTGTGGAGGCTCCCTCTTCTTTTGCGACCGGCCTCGCTGAATCATGTGAAGAGCCATTCAGGCCAAGATCCACAAGTGCTCCGGTCCCGTCCCTGACCGGCTCATCGTATTCAATGCCTCCTTTGGAGGACTCTGTAAGTGCTTGTGAATCCGAACCAACCGTGGCTGTTGCGACGACTCGACCAAAACGCCAACGAAGACTACCGGAGAGGTTGGAAGACTATGTGCTCTCGTTCTACAACATTCAAGAGTCGACACCGGAGAAACCGCGCGAGGAGTTGGGACCAGAAGTATTCCCCACAACGATACACATCTTTATACAATTTACAAGCCTAAGGTTTAAGGAACTTTCAAAGCGAGCTGGAGTTTCAGATGGTTTCATTTTTTAGTTACGAACAGTGCTCCAGGGAAATTTTTTCGTATATGTGAACTTCAGTGCCTCCTTTAGGATTTAAGTGTCACTAGTTTGTTTTCAACGTCTTGAAGTAATATCCGCTGAGCTAGAGACGATTTTTGCATACTGGCCATGATAAACGCAATGAGCAATCTAAAAAGCACAAAAACACGTCTGGGATTACTAATCAATAACCAAAGAAAACTTACCATGGCGAAGCGATTTTTTTTCTCCACGTTTTGGATACGCTCTGAATTGTGCGACAAGTCCAAGGTCAAGAGGCGTTTCTTTCCCCAGAATTTTCAGAACTTTTCGTCTGCACGAAGGACGAACTCCGCTACATTTTACCCCATCCGAGGGGGAAAAGGGAAGCGATAGTGTTTGTAAAATGATAGCCTTGCTTAAAAAAGAAAAAAGAAAGGAAGGGTTTATGTAGTGGTTCCAGCTCGTGAACTCAAAGCGGCGCCAAATGCCGGCGCCGCCGTGCCGCACGTTCTGGCGTGTCTGCGTGTTACCGCACGATGGGCTCGTGATTAAAACAGATCGTGCTTGGGTTCGGACGGAGGCTGTGTCGTGTACGGTCGGTCTGATCCTTGGAGAGCGTTCTCGGGCCCACTGAGAATATTACAGTAGACAATTGTATTCTTTATTCCAGGTGCCTTCAAAGTTGCGTCAACGAGAAAGTTTTGTTTTCAAACTCATCTTGGGTGCGGTTTTTTCTCATTAATAAAAAAGTTCCTAGCAAAAGGTTTTTACCGTTGTGTAGGCACATTGCTCTACCTCACAAAAAATTATTTGAAAACAAGAAATAGGCGAGACACCACTATGACCGTCCTTATTTATTTATTAATACTGTTCACCCGTTTTTCAGGGCGGTTACAGGAGTGGTAGAAAATATATACCAATACATTTCACAATGTATAAGAAATTATACAGTACAACCACGCGGATACAAGCACACAAGTTTTGACACACTTTCTGAAAATGTTTGAAATGTAACTACAAGACACACTCAGAGCGCCAAACAGATTCGCTTCTCCAGCGTTTCCTCAAAGGCAACAATATTTTCTATATTTACAGTATCCTCTGGTAGGTCGTTCCATTGTTTAACAGTTCTAACAAAAAACGAATACTTAAAAATGTCATTGTTTACCCGCTGTATTTCAAAGGCCTTGTTATGCACACCCCGCAATGGCCGAGTCGAGCGTGGTAGCAAGTAACGGGAGGTGTCAATGTTCAGCTCGTTTCGAGAGAGCTTAAAAGAAGTTTAAGTCTGGCAATTTCTCTGCGACTTGACAATAAAGGGAGGTTTAGTTCTTTGAGCATTGAAGCCACCGAGTCAGTTCGACCATACCTCGAACAGATAAAGCGGGCTGCCAATCTTTGTATTTTTTCTAACTTATCAATTTGGTTCTTCCTATACGGATCCCACACAGCACAGGCGTATTCCAGAGTTGGCCTTACCAGGGTTGTGTATGCGGATAATTTTACATTAAACGGAGCATGCCTTAGATTGCGCTTCAAGAACCACAACTTTTTTATAGCCTTACAATACAAACTATCTACGTGCAGTTTCCATCTTAAATCTGAGGCTATCGTTACCCCTAAATACTTTAAATGATCAGCTACTGTTAAAGACAGATCTCCTATTTTATAATTGTAAGTAAGAATGTCTTTTTTTGCTTGTTATTCTGAGAAATACAGTCTTTTCCGGGTTCAGCTTCATTCCCGATTTTTGACACCAGTTATCTACTGAGGCGAGCGACAAGTTTAAGTTTTCTTGGTCTACAGGGCTACGAACCTTAGTATAGAGCAGGCAGTCGTCTGCGAATAACCTAAGTGTAATATTGGAGCTTACTGTTTCCGCCAAATCGTTGACGTAGCATAAAAATAACACTGGTCCCAAAACTGACCCTTGGGGGACTCCCGACGGCACCCTACAGACAGACGACGCAACACCATCAATAACTACAAACTGTCTCCTATTTCTAAGGTATGCGCTAATCCACTGAGTGACGTGATCATTAACTCTGTAACCAGTTAGTTTTCTTATAAGTCCTTCATGAGATACCCGATCGAATGCTTTTGATAAGTCTAGACAAATCGCGTCTATTTGTCCTCTTTCATTTGACGAGCACGAAAAATCATGAAACGTTTCAAGCAACTGCGTTACTGTGGACAACCCTCGTCGAAAACCACGTTGGTTTTTATAAAAAAAACTTTCGAACTTTCAAAATAGTCGTAAAGGCTTCTGGAAATTATGTGCTCAAGAAGCTTACAGGAAGTGCATGTTAATGAAATAGGTCTGTAGTTTGTTACATTATGCTTATCTCCCGATTTGTGAACTGGAACAACCCTGGCACACAACCAATCCCTGGGAACGCTATGCTGTTCTAAAGAGACCCGAAATATAATTGTCAAGTATTTAGAAGTCCATTCTGCATATCATTTTAAAAATTCATTAGGGATATTGTCTGGTCCAGGTGACTTTTTGGAATCAATATTTAGTAATAGTGAAAATACTCCTTCAGTGATGGTGATGTCCGGCATAGATCGAAGCGAGTCGGTACCTCCCGTGCTCAAATCCGCTGTGATATTCGCTTCAACAAATACACAGCCAAAATATTCGTTGAACCGTCTGGCTATAGTGTTCGGGTCTAAAATGTTTTTACCATTTTCCGTAATATACTCTATTTTACCCTTTGAAGGTGCAAGGTATCGCCAGAATTTCTGTCTTAAATGGGAACTCCGCCGATATTTGAGCTACTTAATCCAAAGGCATCATCTGAATGCGGATGGCTTCCTGATTCCGAAATGCTATCTCCTTCTTCCAGATTCATTCTGGTCAATTAAAAAAAGTGATATTTTGTTCGCTGCCAAAACCAATACACTGTTCTCCCCAGGTTTTCCAGTTTTCCCCGTCATTCAAACGTGACGTCACCGGTAGGCAACGAGGCGCGCGGCCGGCAATCGGGTACACGCGCGCCCGCCTTTCTCGCGTCAGATAGCGAGAAAACAGGGGCCTTCGTGCTATAATAATTCCTAGTTGCACAAAGTACGACCTTGGCCTACGCGCTAAACTATGAGAAAGTAAAAAAAAAAAAAGAAGCAACTGGGATTTTGAGAGAATCGTTTTTGCAACTCGATACGCTCAAGCCACGGCTCGTTAGTTTCGTGAAATCGCTAGCAAATCCGTTGTCCTTTTATCGTAAGCTGGCAGTTACGCTGGCGAAGAAAGGTCAAAGAGTCACGCAATACATTTTTTGACAAATTAGCCAAGCAGCACGGAGAATGCTCGGATGTTTCCACCAGCTGTAGATTTGCGTGCCTCCCCTCAACGACATTAATCACTTTCATGGTTTTAAAGAGATTTTCAGCCCTATGTGACATTTCTCCGCAATAGAATAAAATAACGACGTTTTTACTACCTCTTCTGCGAGAGAACATTGCACGCCAACCACTTGACAAACCAGGCACCGACTCTTTCGTATATTAATGGATCTCAACACGCTCGTGTCACCTGAAGGAACGTGCCATTCGTTTTAGATTTTCTTTAGAAAAGTTACTGTTACTGACGCCAGCACATGTAACTACTCTTGTAACATGCATATGCTCCTTGGTTATTGTTTAATTTAGAAATATATCTATAGATCAGTCCAGAAAAGCGCTTCTGGTCGGCGCCATTTGCAGCGTTCGTGCGTGTGGCTTGTGCTTTGGTCGCCTTCCAAAGCGGCGAACATGCTCGTGCTGGGCTCTGAACTAATACGCCTAAACTGATCTCGCAAACAATGAAATATATGGAATGGAATGAACCGCATTCGTGTAAGCCAGATGGCTGGTTAGTGGTTCATGAAGATCGTGCTAAAATGACAATTAAAAGAACTCCGTAACCACCGAGCGAAACATCAAGGTGCAATGAGATGCGTATTAAATACAGAAATACACTATTCATCTTTAAATAAAAAGTATTTGCTCGAAGATACTATAGTGCGTAAAGTACAGAAATGGATCATTATATTTTTAATTCAAAATAAATTAACGAAAGTTATAAAAAAACATTGTAACAATTTCTTTTTTTGACGGAGTAGAATGCCACGCGTTCAAACAGTCATCCACGAGTGCACGGGGAAGAAAATAAATCTATAGAAGATTTTTTTTTATTACGTTTTGGGTTTGCACAGTTTCCACCAGCTGTAAATTTGCGTGCCTCCCTCAACGACATTAATCATTTTCATGATTTTAAAAAGATTTTCAGCCCTATATAACATTTCTCCGCAACAGAACAAAATAACGACGTTTTCACTAACTCTTCTGCGAGAGAACATTGCACGCCAACCACTTGACAAACCAGGCACCGACTCTTTTGTATATTAATAGATCTCAACACCTGTTCCATAAGCCTCGGTAATACCAGACACGGATAGCAATATGTCGAAAGTCATGTCCGAATTCAGACTTAAACTTTGTTTAGACGTTTCACTTCTCGTCTTGAACATATCGACCGCGTGAGTGGAACTCCAAGAGTAGCCTGAGCTAAATTCGATGTTCAAAACAGACATAATGTTTATGAAAAAAAAATCACTGAAGTAATTGTGAGCAACAAATGTGACTTCGCTAAATGTCGACTGTAGTGCTACAATGTGCACTATTTTTCTCGACATTATTAGCGCTCCTCTTTGGACGGATGTCGTAGTGGTCGCAGCCGGCTTGAGTCTGCGCTTGCCGCCCTTGAAGCCGTTCCATCTGCAAAATGTTGGGAAGTGACGATGCAGCTTATCCATCACCGTGACGAAGGACCAAGCGGCAACACCACGTGTTTGTCCGTATCGGCTTGGGGGCGGTATCCTTGTTGTCTTATCTTACCTTGTTATATTTACGGGCGCGGCTCGGAAATAAACGAGTTGCTACCATGCCATCGACGGGTCGGTCTCGCTTACTTTACTTCAGAGAAGGATACTCAACTCGCAGCACGCGGCTATAAAGTATTCCGAGCATAAGTGAGAATGTTTCACGTGACACTAGTTCTCTCGGCACACAGCTTGCGCAAAAGCACGGATTTTGTTTCTCCCTCGAGAACAGGGGTAAAAAGAAGCTTTTCCCGGCACTGTTCCTACAATCTACCGCGGAGCACAGATTGCTACCCATTGCAAAGGAACTTTTAACCTTGAAGCTGCGAAAAAAGCTCGATCGCTGGCGCCTGGAAAGCCACTTCGCGGCCGCCCGGGCCGCTCGTCCGCCTGCCCTCCGGTGACGTACCCGGGTAGGGAAAAGTAGGGATTTTTCATTGTTGCCAGTAGAGAGTCGCCTCCTGGAACCCTCGCAGCCGGCGTAGCTTGAAAATTCAATAACTTGAAGGCAAAATTTTATTTGTATAAAATATTTTGGCTATCAGTTGAGAAAGGGTTATTGATGCGGTCTGCCAGTTTCCAGCCGAATCGGCGGAGTTCCCCTTTAATATTTGACTTTGAGCCGCCATGTGCTTACATCTTTTCTTTATTTACAGTGACTTTATATTGTTTCTCCAACCATAGCCTCCTCCTCATCTCTACTGACAAAGCCTGGCAGATCGCCACGAGACGCGGCCGCCGAAAGTGAAAAGATAGCGGCGGACAAGATGAGTCATGTAATGGGCGCCCCGCTGCGGCGAGACGCCGGAACACGCTTGTCCCGAGCGATGGAATCTCCGCTCGTGCTTCTCGCGTTCCTCGGGCTGCCGCTTATTTTCTCGTCGGGTTGGAAAATCATGTTTCGGGTCCTCGCCGCTGCAAAAAGCTGTGCGCTGGTGAAGAATTTGGGTCCTAAATCTAAGGCAAAACTAAGGGAGGTAGTGAGCACTATGATAACAAAAGGAAATATTCCAGATGAATGGAGGCTTAGTAGGATGAGTATGATATATAAGGGAAAGGGAGATAAGTCTGATATTAGGAATTATCGTCCCATAACCGTGACACCAGTTATTTACAGGTTGGTAATGCAGATTATAAAGAACAGACTGGAGGAATGGGTAGATTGTGAGGGCATACTGGGCGAGTTACAGAACGGGTTTCGGAAACAAAGAAGGTTGGAGGACAATATATTTTCTCTAACACAGTGTATAGAAATAGCGCAAAAAGAAAACAGACAGCTCTGGCTGGCGTTTCTGGATATCAAGGGTGCCTATGACAATGTGAACCAAAGGAATCTGTGGGACATAGTGGAGAGCTTAAACCTAGATGAAGGACTAACAGCAATATTAAGGAACATTTACAAAGATAATAAGGTGATTATAACATGGGAAGGAAAGGCAACGGGGGAAATAGAGATAGGACGAGGCCTTAGGCAGGGGTGCCCGTTATCGCCTTTGCTGTTTATGTTGTATCTGAGAGGATTGGAGGATAGACTAGAGAAGAGTGGGCTTGGATTCGACCTTTCGTACAGTAAGCTAGGCCAAAAAATTCAGCAATCCTTACCGGGATTGATGTATGCAGATGATATCGTACTAATGGCTAACAACAGGATAGATTTGCAGGAATTAATGAGCATCTGTGGTAGGGAAGGGGAGGAATTAGGTTTAGAATTCAGTAGTGAAAAATCAGCAGTCATGATTTTTAACAATGATGAAGTTGAGAGGCTGAAGATACAGAATATTACAGTGGAGAGAGCTAGTAAATACAAGTATCTAGGAGTATGGATATGTGATGGTGCAGAATATCTCAGTGAGCATGAAAAGTATATAATAGGTAAGGGCAACAGAAATGCAGCTGTAATGAAAAATAGAGCACTTTGGAATTACAACAGGTATGAGGTGGTGAGAGAGATTTGGAAAGGGGTCATGGTGCCTGGTTTGACTTTTGGAAACGCAGTGCTATGCATGAAATCCGAAGTGCATGCAAGACTAGAAATAAAACAGCGCGGAGTAGGTAGGCTGGCTTTGGGGGCACATTGCAAAACGCCAAACCAGGGAGTGCAAGGAGACATGGGATGGGCGTCATTTGAGGGCAGGGAAGCTGCGAGCAAGATAGAATTTGAGGATCGGTTGAGGCAAATGGATGGGGAGCAATGGGCACGAAAGGTTTTCAGCTTTTTATACATGAGGAGTATAGACACAAAGTGGAGACAGCGCACTAGGAAATTAAGAGGAAAGTTTTAGGCTATAGTGGGGTTACGGAAGAGCAGGTCTCCGTTAAGAAGAAAGTTAAGGCCACAGAAAGAGATCGGTGGCTAGAGGGAATGCAGACAAAGACGGCTCTGGAAAGCTATAGATTAAACAAAACAGTTATTGCCAAAGAAAGCATTTATGATAATTCTAGGGGAAGCTCATTGTTGTTTGAGGCAAGGACAGGTGTTTTGCGAACCAGAACATACAGAGCGAAGTACCAGGAAATGGATACAGTGTGCGCTGCTTGTGGAGAGGTGGACGAGACGGCTGAGCACTTGATACTCTACTGTAAAGGGCTTCACCCTATGCCTACCGAAGACAACATAGATTTAATAAAGTCATTGGGTTTTAGAGACAGCGAAGGAAAAGTGGATTACAAGACAGTAGAGATTACCAAGCAAAGATTAAGTGAATGGTGGCAGAAAGCACGAGAAAACTAGGTATTTTCTTATTAACTGATGGCAAGGGGGTTTTATAGCCTCACTTTCTTTTCAGTGCGGAGTGTATATAGTTTTCACATTTAAATATTCTAAGCTTAAATGGTAAGACAAATTGGCTAGGTGGCGTAAGCTACCGCCCGATCCAAAGGGCTCAGCCGTATTCATCCATCCATCCATCCATCCCGAGAAATGCTCTGTGCTACCAGATCTCCCGCGCTCCAAATCTGCGACCGGGCACTCTACGGTTCCGTCATACCGAACTGCCAGGCTTTGTCAGTATAGGGAGGAGGTTATGCTCCAAGAAACATTCTGCATCAATGCAACATGTTTTCTGATAAGTGGTGCACCCTTCATGGGCCCACAAGCTTGCTTAGGAGCACCAGAGAAGTCAAAATAAATAAGTAAATTTCAGACGGCGCCATGTGTGGCGTACTTCAGAGATTGCACAGGAAGGTAATGTGCATGATCTGGCACAGGATTGAGTGCACGTTCGCGGTGAGATAAATACGCACAACGGAAGTGGCTCTGTCGTTTGACGCGCACGTCCTTCATGCACACGCTAACCGTTTTCAGTTTTGGGGTCTTTAAAAAGACATTACATTATTAAATTTATTATGCACCACCAATCTTTGCAATGCTTTTATCGGAAACTCTGAATTAAGATCCACTGCATTTCATTTTGAGCAACCTGACTCAAATGTCATATTCAAGCTGCGCATTCTAAGCCCAAGACGGGCACCTAAAGAATGCAAAAACATGTGACAAGTTAACATCCTTTATTGAACAATATATTATCTCAGATTTGACACATTTCATTCAGTGCATGTTCCCGCATATTTTCTGCGAGTAAATAAAAGTCAGACAACCAATGCCACAAGTAGCAGCATAGGCAAGGAATTTCCAATCATTACATTATATTACAGATGTACAAGCACCCTTCACACCTTTCAACTAAGTCTGCAAATCACATCTATGCTTCACGTGGTAATGTATCAATTCGCAAGCAGCCTCCCGAGACCCGAAAAAGTATTCACGTGCGATAAACAGAACATAAAAGTCAAGATTCAATTTACATCCTTGCCACGACGACACTCAAGCTGTTGAAGCTAGGGAGCGATCTTTGTTCCTTTGCACCATTCACTTGTGCCAAGACACGCCTTTCAATATATCTTACAAATACACTGGTACGGGCTGGAGGTTTCTGGGCCTTACATTCCAATAAAGTGGGCAACACTTGGGCATCACCGAGTTGGATGTCCGATATAAGCGCTCGCGAATCGCAACAAAAGCCGCTCACTGAAGGTTGGTTCACACAAATGGCGTAGCCATGAATTCGTTTCGAGAGGCGCCTGGGATGTTTTCGACTTCGGGAGCAGTGGGGGATCAAAATGCATGCAGCCGGTTGCCAATTCATCTCCGCTCCAAACGTCGCTCTGCTCTCATTAACGTATTTAGATATTTAAAACTACTTTGTTTCCATTTGCCTTGTTTTCAACTTTTGCTTCCCAGCTTTTTGTTATAGTAATCATCCGTACAATTCCGCTTCTAAGCTGCAGGCGCGAGCACTTCGCTAAGGACGCACCTTGGCTGCACTATTTATCCCCGAGCAGAAGCAACAGCCAAATATAAAGTTACGGGCACGGGATTCTCGCTTTCAGAAAATTTTGCCATTAAAACACACGCAAGTTCCGAGACTGATGCAATTAGAATTGCCAGGAAAGCAAGAACTGTCGTATGACGATTTAATTTCTTTTCGAGACATGTTGAGCTTCAATAATTCCAGAGTGAATTGAGCAGCAGGAACGATGGCATAGGTAGGGGCCAATAGTAGTGCTACACGCAAATCAAAGCTAAAGGTGTCACTGTCAGAAGTGCGAGTTACAAAAAAGTAGAGAGCACAATCCCTTCTCGTAGAAACCTCTTGACCCCCGCTTTCCTTGGCCCTCGGCCTTTCAGGGGTGGAGCTACTGGCCCCCACACTCAAATTAGTTATACTGTTTATAACAGTTTATAACATTTATTTTTTTCCTTTTTGCGCATTTTAAGGTTGGGTCAGACACTTCCGGTTGGTTGCAGCTGAGAGCGTTGCAGTGTTGTGCTCTCTTATGGCAAGAGGCTGATGCCCTCAATGGGAAGTGCATTCAATCTCCCTCTGGAAGTGCATTTAACTCAAATGAAGGTTTTGCAGTCCTTCTGGGATCAGATATACGTAATAGCTATAAGAAATCATAGTTTATATTATTGTCAAGTCTTTTCAAGTCAATGCTGAAAGAATGATGCGCCAAAAAATTAGTAAATCGCAAGTGTACTCGATAGAATGCGCCAGTGTGTTCTCTCTCCTTGAGCACAAGCACAAGGCTGCACAACACGTTCAGTTGCAACCAAATGCAAGTTCATTGTTGCAACTTTCCCCCCTCATAGCTGCACATGCACATTTTGCCATCTGCATCAGAAGAAATTAAGCTATTTGATATAGTAAGACAGCTTTAGCGTGCCTTGTTTTAATAAGGGGAGAAATTAAGCTTATATATATCTTGACGGGATTTACTTATCAGGTCAGGTCAGGCTTTTTCCAACAAACGTCCAACCATAACTGTAGCCCCGGGTTCCAGGGCTGAAGCCCTGGCTTCCATGCATCAATAGCACAATTTAACGAAGCAAGCATAACACCGCACTTCAACAAGTATCAACAGATAGTATTTTATACAGTTCAGTGGATGGGCCTCTGACCTTAAATGCACTAAATTTGCACACTGAAAAGCCATCACAACTGGGAAAACTACTGCGGGACCATCTAGGACATCTGCTTCTATGAACTGTACAAAAAGATTTACAGGAAATTCACAGCTTAGAGGTGACTGCAAAGACACCACAGTGTTTGCATTTCAAAGAAGCCTATACATGTGCGAAAAAGGATGACTAGTCCCACAAACCAGTAGTAACGTTTAAATTGCAAAATAT
Organism: Ixodes ricinus; assembly: GCA_037355805.1. Taxonomy (NCBI): domain Eukaryota; kingdom Metazoa; phylum Arthropoda; class Arachnida; order Ixodida; family Ixodidae; genus Ixodes; species Ixodes ricinus. The sequence continues at coordinate 30,759 of JAZHYW010011962.1, forward strand.
AGCAGTTGATTTACTTTACCACACGAGCTGAAATGTGGTAGCACCCATGACGAAATCTTTCCAAAACGACACTTACAATGTTATGTAACAGGTAGTTTTGCAGCATTTATCCGACTAAACATACAAGTTTTCCCCTTGAATGTTCCACAAAAAGCTTTGCGCCTAGGACACAAGTAGACCAAAAATAGACAACAAAATTAAATGCATGTATCGCTTCGCCATCTTCTTAACAACACGGGCATTTAGCACCAGCAAAAATTGAAGAAATGTGAATAGCTCACGATTTTTGAAAATGGCGTTCAAGCAGCACCAAAATTGGTCAAATATATCTTAATGGTGAATTGGGGTGGTCATTTTTCAGTAAAATATCTTCCCAAGATCTTGGACAAGGTCTTCCAATAGTCAAAAGATAGCAAGTGCACATCCCTTTTTTGTAAGCTCCAGTGATTTGGATTTGCTCTAGTGTTTTTCTACAGGAGCTCCAAGATATCGGGCAGATTGTCAGGCAGACTGTATAATGTGTTCTATCTACATTGGGAAAGACCACAAAAACGAAACTAAGCTCGCTGGCATTTGGTAAGAGACGAAAGTGAAACGATCAAGGAGGACAAAGTTAACTATGCTACGCAGCTAACACAAACACTAGCATTTCTTCACACTTTACTCGAGACAAGACATTAAAAACACAAAATATTACCACCTAAGTTGCTGCACCGAATGAGCACATTCAACTGCACTAGTTCCTATGGCAACATGATAAGAACAAAATCTGGCAATTCCTTGTATTGGCGGACATATGCCATATGTCTGCCGATAAAATGTAAAAAAAATATTAATGAGGAGGAGCATTGCCAGAGCATATAAGTACTAAGAGAAATGAGATTTTCCTTACAAAATGGTCAAATGTGGTTTAGGATCTCTAGAGCTTGCATGATAATGTCTACCTTACTGTCCCTTTTTCATTTCATGAAAAAGGGACAGTGAGGTAGACAAGATCATGCGAGCTCTAGAAATTAAGGGAACACTGACTGGTGCCATGGGCAGTGCACCTTGCACCTCAATATGTAACACAAAAGTAATATTTGCAAGGAGGTACAACCAGATCAAAACTGGTAGAAATATCAGCAAGATTTTAACCAGTTCTTGTAAAAAAAGGCAAATAAAGAATGAGGAGCTGAATTAATTTAGGAGGGAGACAGAGCAAAAGGGAAAAGTAGAGACCGACACACTGTTTACAAACAAGCGCGCATTTGCCCCCACCAGGTGTGGGCACTGCGCGAGCACAGAAACCAGACTCGCGTGAGGTGAAGCTTTCTGCGCATGCACTGTGGCGACAACAGCACCACCCCAGAGGAGTGACGTCAGAGCCGCGTGTTGGTCTATAGCAAATTGCCTGCAATTGTGTTGCTACGGGAAACATTGTTGGTTTAGCGCTAGTGGTGCAACACCACTAGCGCTAGACTAAGTGGTTAGTGTTAGTTAGCTCACAGTTACTCCAGTTATGCTTTTTGCGGCTTTAGTTATTCTAAAAACCTGGCCTAAAAACATTTAAAAAAAAAAAACACTAGTCAATGTTGCAAGAGTATGAAAGAGTGGTGAGGCCTTCAGCGATTTGTCTGTCCTATCATGGACATCATATTAAGGAGGAATGTGGAAATAAGCTTGTAGAAAATGTAAAAAAGAAAATGTTTTTCCGAAAGTCAATTATTTCTTATCTAGGCCCCTTGGCAATCTGTAACAACTTTTTTCAGACTATATTTAACTGCTATAAATAATAACTCACACTAGCTCAGGAAGTGAGGTATTACTTCAAAGAGCATTTCTTAGAGCTGTATTTTTTGCATTGTTTTGCTCGTGGAGTTGGTACCTTGGCAATCATTTGGACTATTTTTGTTCCGTTTGTTTTATTATACTCTTTTTAGTTACACTCCACTTTGTGATGTTCTCAGTTTTTCAAGTTATTTCTTCTTGAGTTTTTAATATTGTATTTTACCTGTATGCCATTTGTGCCACTCCAAACAAAGTAATAATTACGCAAGAAATAAAAAAATGCCCAAATGTCATGTAGCATAGCATACATTTGGGAATGCTGCACCAGTCTAATGAGCCTTCTATTATATTTTCTAAGCTCTGCAAGGCTCACCAGTATGTTCAAGGCAAAGAAGTGTTGTAAACGAAAAAAAAAAAATTATGACCGTGATATTTTAATTGTTTCAGCATAGAGGCATTACCAAAACCTGTACGAACAAATTTTTATCAGGATCCTCCTTAAACTAAAGAATGTTTTGTTGATCCCAACATCCTGCCTTAAAGGGATGCAGAATTGAAACTTAAAACATACCTATCACGTTTGTAAATAAGTGAAACATAATAAACTCTGTCTGCTAATGACGATTGCACGCTTGTATTTTGGACGGATGGCTATAGTTTTCGTTCCAAAGGGCCGATTCCAGCAAACGCTCGAAGATCGGCCATTGGAGAGCGTGATGAATCACAGGAGACGTAATGTCAACCGGCCCAGCGTGGGCAAAGCTGCCTGGGGGCAGTCATGGTTAGGAGCTGGGAGAGAACGAAAACCCGGTTCGGCAGGGCTCACATGCATTCAGCTTGCGCCCGTATTTTTGCGGAGCGGCGCAGCTTTTAAGTTCAGAGTGACATAACAACATTCAGTTTATTCCTTTTAAATAGTATTTTGGTGTCTTTTCGAGCATAAACTTGGTGTTTCCATGGAGGGCTAGAACGTGGTTGACACTTAGACAACACAATAGGAGCTAGAATTTTGTTGCAGTGTCCTCTTGAAAGGGGCCATGAAATGATATTGGGTTGGAATGCTTCTCACTTCATACAAGCTTACTGACACTAGTGTGACAGAAGTATACTTGCAGGCAATGCCTCTAACCAAGAAGCTTCTGCCTCAAGAAAAAAAACACTTCTTTTCAGTCTCTTTTGTAGAACTTGACGAGGATCGCATGTTTGTCGCAGTCGCTGAATATCGTGACTAACATTCGAATGCGGCCCACAGACAGGACACAAGCTCTCGATTTAAGCTCATGAAAATCAATGCCTTTCGCTGAGCATTCGGGCAGATCACTGCAATCGTGAGAATAGCTGGAACCCTATCAATGTCCCAGCACATGCCCTGTGCTATAATGAACATTGGCAGCATGTAGGTACAGTAATACCTCGTTAACTCGAAGTCACAAAAACTGTGAAAAAATTCGAGATAAGCGAAATTTCGAGATAAGCAAAGTACCGGAATTTTTTACCTCTGATCGCGCGATGTTCTAAATAAAACTTCTAACAATCGCAGCATCATCAACTTTTCTGATGAGAGCAACTTTCCTCTCAAGCGTCAGTGATTTGCACTGTTTGGGCTCTTCCATCTTCACGGTCAATCGAGTCACGCGCCAACAACATCAGAGAATTCACAACCGATGACCGAATCGAACACTTCACCCTTACTCGTGTGGCCGCAAGACTTTTTGAAATACACAAAAAATGGCGGACAAGCAGCAAAGAGCAGAACACTTGAAACCCTTGAAACGAACGAGACACCTCTGGGAAACACGAGACTCACGACGACCCGACCTGGAAGGGAAACGGAAGAACCCAGGAGCAAAGAGAAAACGAAAGACAGAGCGGAACAAAACGCTCGGCGGCACGGAACTGCAGGCATCCCGGCTTGTGAACGATTAGTTTGTCCAAATGAAAATCGTAAAAAGAAGAAAAAAAAGACGTTTTTGAGTTTACCGCGGTCATTTTTTTGTTTCCTTGCGCTTCCGCATTTTTTTTTTTTTGCGCATGCACGTTTTTTGTTTGTTTTTTGCGGCAGTTTTTGTTGTTTATTGTGGGTGTTTTTTTTTTGCGATTTTCGCTGACGAGATTTCGAGATATCCGAAGTCCGTCATGAAAACCTTTCGAGATAAGCAAGGACAAAATACATTGTGCCTATGGGAGCTCATTCCATGACAAGGAAATTTTACGACTTAACCACTATTTCGAGATAGCCGTGTTCGAGTTAACGAGGTATTACTGTAATTGGCATCAGATCATATTGCCGCCTGTTCTGGCTGCGAGTCAAGGGGCAAACACTGCTAGTTGTTCTCCATATTTTCTGCGAGTAGTGCCATTGCATGGAAGAGAAAAACTAATGTGTGTTTTCTAGGAATCGAAGTTCAGGATCAATTTTAAGCAGTATTTGATAAAAAAGTACAAAACTTTGCTGAAGACACTTAAGACTGCTTGCGTGCAGGAATGCGAAAGCATTATAGTCCCACAGGTGAAATGTTTTCGAGTAATGTTTCCACATGTATTAAAGTTGTTTCTGCCGGTACTGTATTCGCTGTGTGTGTGTTTTCCTTTTGCTTGAACTGTTGTCTGGCAGAGACATCACGCTCCCCCACTGTGCAGGTGCGCGCTTTGCCAGCTCGCATGGCTTCCATGACGAAGCATCTGCGTTGCTGTGCTTTTCTATGTGTTTTATTTTTGATGACCTGTTTAGATGACAGATTTTCCTTATATTCGGGCACAATGCCATCGGCTTTTCGCGTAATTTGGCAAGTAAGGCTTTCGCCATAAAATTGTGGCACCGCCCTTTTAAGCATTCCTGTAATGTCTGGGTACTGAGCTAATGCCAATATTTTGAACAAATGACACTGCTTGTGTTGAAAAACATCAGGGATGTGGACAACACTCTTCATGTATTCAAAAAGATCAGAGATGCTGGTGCCAGTCTAGTATATTCTATTGGTGACATGCACAAACTGTACAATGTGACATGAGAGTGAAGATTCTGTCCATGACATGTACAATGTGTTCAATGTGACATAAATGAACGCACAGAAGTTAACAAAAACCAAGATAGAGGCTCCATGTGGGAGACAAAAGAAAATAGAAGGAGCCAGTGGCTGGCATTCTATGCTTGAGTAAAATGAGTGGCATGTTATGCCAACCTTTGACCACCCAAATTCACCAAAAGACAACATTGCCCATATTTCCCATATGGTCATACTGACCAAAGCAATAGAAATATCACCAGCTCTTGAAAAGTAAAAGTACCATCCATATTGTGTCGTTTCACAATCCACAGGTTACTAAAAACCAAAGGAAGCAAAAATTGCTGACTCAGGCCAGACCTCCAGTCAAACAAGCTATTCCTAATGCGACACTGGAACAAATCGTGAATACAATTTCCGTTCAGTATGTCGAAATGTAAATTGGGCACTCAATAATTCAAACTAAAATAGCCCATACTTTAGGTATATTCAGTCAAGTTTTGAGCACCTAGGTGGCTGTCTCTCATTTAAAAGTTTATATAAACAATGGTTCCCAAAGCTAAGAGAGCTAGCTTTGGTGTCAAACCAACCGAATCATGCGAACGGCACTACAGTAAAACCTCGTTATAACAAAATGGGATATAACAAACTAATGGATATAACAAAGCAATCGTAATTCCCCTTGCTTGCTAAGTGGGAAGAAATGGACATTGGCTATAACAAACTAATGGTTATAACAAAATAATTATGATCGCCCCTTCAACTTTGTTATAACGAGGTTTTACTGTACTGCAAAAAGTAAATAGCAAGAATTCCATTCTCAAAGAATCTGGAGAGTTTAGATGGTAGCTCTATACACTGCGACACCCATAACCATTTTTTATCTTACATTCTACTCTGCCGTGCAAGAGGCCACCTGAAATGTATTTCCAGCCCTGTGGCAAGATTTACCTAGTGCTTGTACTAGTGTTTCTATCCACAAACTGCTTTCACAAAGTCACCCTTTTCTTATAATTCAAAGTTCTGATCATAGAACAGAATCGGCTGCACCTTGAAAACTTATATTCATTGTCAGAAATAAACAAGGAGGTAAAAATAAAGAAGAATGTAAAAGATATTGTCATAAGTATTGATTTTCTAAAAATAGTTGGTAAAAGATGTCCTCTTTCCCTTCCCCATTTCAATCATAAAAGTTCTTCAGTGACAACAAAGTTTGATTTCATCAAATATAAAAAGCATCTTGAGAAATTTTACAACACACAAGCAACATGTCATCACTCCCTGTGCTAAAAATACAATTACAATTTTTTTTTTTTAAATGAGAGGTAACTTTGTCAGTGCACAAGTCAGATTTTCAGTCATCCCTTCAGAGATCCTAACCTTGTGCCTTTCCAACTCCCAGAACTGATGTGCCCATTTCCTTCCATAGAGCACAAACAATCATTTATGATTTACAGGGGCCCCAAGAAAGGCATGAATCCTGAATTTTAGGGCCCCATAGCTATCACTACCTTGCCCACTCAGGGCATTCCGTAGGTATGCTGCTTGCATATGGCCTCTCCACACAACATGTAGACCAACATTTGAGTACCTCAATCCATTTACTTTGGAAGTCTGCCACACATTTATCAAGTAAAGGTCAAAAACAAAGAACATGAAGCCCAAGATTCTTTAGACCTTTCCAGCCGCTCTATATACGTTCAGTGTATTAAAATACTTTATCCACCGGCTCCAATGTTGTCTCACAGAAGTCTGACGAATGAAGGTGTTAAAAAGATGAAGCTATTTGAAAGGAAAAGTCGGTTACTGCATAATCTTGCATGCACCGTCACCGGCCAAAATATTAAAAAAAATACGCAGTCTTGCACTCCAAAAAAGTACACTCAGCAATGTATAAATATGATAAAACAAATTACTCCAACGATCAATCAGAAACGGCAACACTGCAAGTAGTACCATAAGTAGTGGGGAAAAAAAGGTTGTCCAAATTACGAATTGTGCCATGGGCAAGAGCAGTCTTCTTTTTTAAAGAATGGCCATTTTTTTGTTTTTCAATGGTATTCAAAGTGCGTCCTTCGGCCGAAATGATAGAGACAATACCATCAGACGTTTCTGCAGCCTGTGCGATGAAATTGCAAAGGTGTACATCATACATGGAGAGCTGCACATTGTACATGCAAAGCTGCATGTCATACATGCTAGGTGCACATCATATATGCAAATATGCACATCTTGCATGCCAAGTGGAAGTGGCACAGCGAGGTGAGATTCGCCTCTCCTCTTAAAGTAGTCTAAGACGACATTACAAAAAAGACAAAACACAGCGAACTTAGCTGCAAGCTGCACTTGCTAGGAAAGAAAAATATTCGAGAAACCTAAAAGAATGTTTCTCATGTCTATACAAAACACGTATATGCTCCGGGCGACGAGGGACAAAGCGAAGTTCCGGAGCGGGTGGTGACTGCGGCACTGCCAGGATCAGCTGCGGCACTACCGGAAATGGCTGTTGTACTCCGAGAGTGGCTGCGGCTCTTTTGGGATCGGCTGTGGCACTTCCAAAACTGGCCGGGGCACTTCCAGGATCGGATGCAGCACTTCCAAGATTGGCTGTGGCAATTCCGGGATCGGCTGCGGCACTGCCAGGATCAGCTGTGGCACTGCCAGAAATGGCTGCTGTACCCAGAGGAGTGGCTGCGGCTCTTGCGGGATCGGCTGTGGCACTTCCAAAACTGGCCGGGGCACTTCCAGGATTAGCTGCAGAATTTCCAAGATTGGCTGTGGCAATTCCGGGATCGGCTGCGGCACTGCCAGGACCGACTGCGGCACTTCCACTGCTGGTCGTTCTAGGACGAGGAAGGTCCGATCCCGAGCCGGGCCAGTGCTATGCACCTCCGTCTTCGGATCACTTCCCAGTACACTTCGTGAACTGTGCAACGACAACAAAAAAGGAAGCTTGCAACGAGCCGTTACTTCACGGTTGGGCCGAGTGACTCGCAATCCTTTAATCTGCGAGTTCTTAAACTGGGTTCCTAAGAGTTTGGGGGTTCCCGGTGTATCCTCATGGGTTCCACAAGCTCCCAAATTTTGACAACCATCCCTGTTCCAAGTGAGGTGTTTTTCCAGCTAAGACATTATTTTAGTGCATCTGGGACACTCACTGACGCATTACTACAAGCAAAAGAAAACGGCACCTAAAATAAACAAAACCTGCGCATTCGAATTTTGAGGTCATCCCAGCGAGATCGAGCAAAGATGGATGGGACGCGAGTGCTGCGTCAGTGTTTGGGTCGAAAGACACGTCGAAGGACGCTCGGCATCAGGCTTGGGTCCTATTGCCGGCTTGGCGCCATCCAACTGTGACGATGTTCCATGGAGAAAGAGGAGGATGTTTGCAGGCCTCGATTATTCTCGACGATGTTGGCCAAGCACTAGTGTGTAAGTGTGTATGGAGCGGTCTGCTCTTATGGAATTTTACAATAAAGAGTTCCGAGCAAGTTTTGGACACATTTACTGAGAAAATGGGTCCCATTCCTGGTACTCAATGCCATTTGCCAACTACTATGTTTTTGTACCGTCATTGTGTACTTATGCTCAGTATAACATACATATCTGGACGGTGGTTTAAAAAGTGCAAATGACTAAGAAGAGAAGAAGGGGACAGGACAGAGCGCTTGCTTACAACTGTTGATTTAATAGAGCATGTAGAGAAAGACAAAATGGAAGTGAAAAAAGAGAAAAGAAAGATACAAATACTTATTTTTATTATTATCTTTCTTTCTTTTTTTTCACCTCCACCTTGACTTTCTCTACATGCTCTATTAAATCGACAGTTGTAAGTAAGCGCTTTGTCCTGTCTCCTTCTTCTCTTCCTTGGTCATTTGTGCTTTTTAAACCACCGTCTAAATTTTCAACCAACTAGCCCCCCAATTGATATTGATAACATAGATACTTTTATTTTTGTGTGCGCAGTGCCGCATTGCTCTATTTTTTGTTGCGTAACCAGCTGGAGCAGAAGATAGGCCCGCAGTATTTTAAATAAATAAAAAAAAACTATTGGAAGTGGCTTGAGGAGATGGATACTCACTGCTGTTCCGGACGAGTCCTTGTTGAATGTACCTAAGGTAGCAGAACAGGTCGCAGACCGAGGTGATCTGCAGGAGAAAGGAGACCCCAGTGTTGTCACACCGCAACACAGGGACAAACTAGAGCCATGAAGTGAGCTACGCTTAGAATATCCGCACTCCACTTGCAGATTTTCTCGTGGGCATCACCATCTTGGCACTTAGAGTAGAGCGTACGCCATTGGCGATCCTTAAGATTCGAAAATGCGACTTCCTTATCTTTAGATACGGTGTCCAGAAGCCCAGGAGGTATCGTTTTGCTCTGCTGCAGACTGTTCTAACGTCTTTAGAAGGACCCCGAAAAGCACTTCCAATTATTTCGGATAAAGCACGAGATATCTGGTCACCATGATTTTAAGCCCCAAGGTGGATGTGTGGTTACTCCAAATTTAGTGGTCCTAGGACCTAGGACAGACCAGGCAACAGCACGCACAAGCTCGAGCGGTTACGTCAGCCACTTGGGCCGCTTTTACACCAGCAGAAATAACTGTGGTACAGTCAAGTGCAGTTATCCCACACTTATGCGAGTTACATGGCACACCAAACTACACTTAGCCACCGACCATAGTTGGCAATCTTGGTTTGGACCCGTTCGACCCGCCAAGTTTGGGGTGGACGCAACCGCGGGCAACGAAGCCCTTACCGTTCCAAAATGCTTGGGGATACATCTACCGGGTCCAACTGAGAAAATAAAGAAAAAAAGAGGGTGGAACTCCCCTTTGCTCGGACCCTCTTTATAATGTCCCGGACGTCATTTTTCTCCCTCGTACAAGATAATCCTGCCGCTCAAGGTTCATACAAAAACAGATTTCCTCTCTCCCGGCCAGTGGCTTGGACAGCACCGTGCGCAGCTATTCTCCGTTTCATGATAACTTGGCGAACTCAGTGGCAGACGCAGCATATGACCTTTTGTAGCATGTTCTGTAGCAGGCAAGATATTGGTTTGGAGCAGCCACCAATGCTTTTGGAGCAGATGCCAACATCCGCTAGTACATCACTTGAAGATGAAAAACTTATTGCATCTCTGAACAAGTTCATATTTGATTATGATTGAGGGTTCCTCTTTGATACTGGAGCATATTACTCATTCCATTTTGTAATAAGAATAGATAGTGTGCAAAAGGAACACAGAGCCTTCTTTTAGAAGTGCAACGCTTCAGTTGGGATAAAGCCCTCTCCCCTCCCACTTTTGCACCAGGAAGTTTATTTAGCCTCTACAGACTATTCCTGTAAAATGCCAGCAAAAACCAGCATTTCTGCTAACATGTCTATAAATAAAAACTCTTCCTCCAAGCTTCATGAACCTATCAAGAAAAACACTCTATAAACTACAAAAACAACCAACCAGAGATATTTCAAAAACCTACACTCATACATTAAAATGGACACTGCTCTATAGCGGCGACGGAAAAGGTTTCAAATCAAAGTTCACTGCTCTTTTGATCAACAGCTGCGCAAGAACTTCCTTAACAACCTTATTATTCAAATATAGACGCGTTCTTGGTTTTTTGTGTCTTTCTCCATGCAGTTTTTAAAAAATTTCAGATCAAGACTAAAGAAGGTAGACCTGTAATAGCACTGAACAAAACATCCGAGCCTATCGCGCAAACCCAGGCACTCACCCGTACCAGCTGCTGCTCCTAGCACTCCGGTGCGAAGCGGTAAAACTTGACGTGCATGCACTGGCGAGAGACGACACGGAGGCATGCGCGGCAGACATGATAATCAAGTGATCTCATCAGGAGTACAAGATCCTGGATCTGTCTTTTCATAGTAGCCACCATCCTACTATTCTGCAATGTTTTCTAGCGACTTCTAGACCCCGACATTGCCAACATCGTCCGGAAATTCAGACGATGTCAGCAATCAAGCTGCCAGCGCGGTTGAGGAGCAATCTTTATACTTCTTTTCACCTTAATTGAATTCAGGCGCAGCAGATGCCACGAGGCAATGGAACCAACCAGACAGCGTCAAACTGCGACAACATGGCATTCGTCCATCTTCCTGTACGTTTTCATTAGACTAAACCAATCAAGCGCAGCGAATGTCCCGTGACTTGCACTTTTATTTCTGTTTGTGCCTTGGACTCAGAAATGCATATTTGTACCATTCTCCTTTCCTCCTACTTCTCCGAATATTAGGGTTGACCAACAATAAAATATCTAATTTCTCGCTGTAGCTCGTACCCATCTTAGCGCAGGTGCGGCGTAATTACAAGCAAAAATGGTACTTTGACGTAAAGATGTAGCAGACTTTCGTTCATGGTGCAGCACTTCAATCATCGCAAACAGTTTGCAGCGATTGAAGTGCTGTGCCATTTGCGCCACGGTTCCTGCGACCCAATAAGAGCGTCGGAGTGAGAAAGTGACACCCTATCACGGGTGCACCAAATGTGATGCCCGGAGGAACCTGCTGTCGTCTGCTGTGAAACCAACCAACTTCGGATGAACGTCCACCGCCACAACATTGCCGTCCACTAGAGTAGAGAGCTCTTTGGGAACAGTTTGCGAGACAACCGTACGCTCAATTCACCCGCGAATCTGCAGCGGGTGCTATTGCCAGGGCGAAGTTTTGAGCGGAAGCGGTCGATTACACAGCCACGATAGCCAACGGCTGCGGCTATAGAAGGAGAAAAAAATGGGGAGCGGATACGGATGCGTTTTAGTTTAAATATAATTGAAGCCGTTAAGCAACCAAAATTATTCCTTATTTTTTATATATTGTCGACAGAGGTGGAATTAGCGCGAGTTCAATTGCTGTTAACAGAAAAAGAAGCCTAGAAGTACTTTCTGCTGCGGATAGCGCTGTTGCTGCGGCGGTAAGGAGGCCTCCGTGGCCTCGACCATAGAGCGTCGTCGCGCGCCTCCAGTTTGCCAAGCTATGGGGTGAAAGGGAATATAGCTAGATAGAGCACAGTCACGCAAAACCGAGTATAGGGTCGGTCGTCATGAGCGAGTCCAACTGCCCCTCACCCTGTTCCTGCAGAGCTGCGAGATGTAGTGCCAGGAAGAAGAGTCCCCCAGGCGCATGCGGTACTTGCACAGCCGAGGAGCGTCCAGGAGGGAGCACTTCCTGCGAGCAAAGGAGCACACACCCTGTCGCAGCCGTTCCCCGGGGCCGAGGAAAACGCCGGGTTGCGGTGGCCAGAATGCATCTCGGACTGGTCTATGTGCCGCATCCTCAAACGAGGCTCGTCAATCTCTTTCCGACGACGTCGTAGGCGTGCCTCCGCGATCCTGGAGGTGTCACGGAAGCAGAGGTGGGTGCGACGGACGCCCGTCCCACTGCAGGTCTGCTCTGCGGCGAGACGGAACGCCACGACGAGAGCAACCGTGGTATCCACTCGCCTTTTCGCTGGCATTTCTACGGCCAACCGCCGAGACTGCGACGTCCCGCGGCACGTCACGACAGGGAACGTCGCTTTGGGATCACTTTCGACGCGTGGGTGGGATACGGCAGAAAATACGTAAGTCAAAGACGCGTTCCAGGCACCGTACTAGCACTCTCTTCGTGCACACGAAGAAGTCACGTCGTCCGAGAGCACTGACCGTCCCCCCATTGCAGTGCCTCGAATGAGATTCTGACCGCAATGCATTTAGTGTCCTACGACGCCCGTGCATTGAAAGCGATCGCAAAGCGGCAACAAATTACGTCGCGGGAGCCAGTGCATCGTGCCATCGGACCTTGTGATACTGGCAGATGGTCGTGGCAGTTTCGACAAAAGAGACAAGCAAATGCGAGCATCACAACGTCCCAACTCGTGGCTGCCGAAACTTCCCCAAACTGTCGCGTCTGTAGGAAGAGACACAGAAGGGAAGGAGAAGGCGTCTGCCGCGTCGGACTCTTCCGCCGTGCCAGGCTTGCGGCAGGCAGTGTTGGGTAAAGTGCATCTATAGAGTCCTCGAAGTAATGCACTAAGCAAATCGAAGATTATGCACTTCAAGTAAAGTAGTAAGTACACCAGGAAGCAATGTACTCCAAGTACTATAAATGTAACATGCTTTCAAATAAAGAACAAGTGCTTTTAAATGCAATCTTTCATGACGCTCCTTTCATTCTTGTTGAACAAAACAATGCATTATTAATTTTAGCGTTACATTTCTAAACAAGAATAATTCAATTGTTTTCACACGTGTCGCGGAATCTTGAGTACTCCGGGAGCATGAAAATGCTCACTGGAGCATTTTCATACTTGAGGAGTGGTTGCCAAGTGCACTTCCTTCGATGACAAGCATGCACCTGTGCAGAGCACGCTTCACAGTGGCGTGTCTGAAGCGACGAAAATGAGCCAAAATTATGCTTTCTTTCTTAATTCTTAGGAGACTCCATTAGTCAAATAATGGTGCAAGAGCATTTAAAGTATTTTGTGGTTTCTTTGAAATTTCTAGTTGCTGAGTGTCCAGTGTAGTTGCACAATGACAGAAGCTTACTTGGGGAAAGGATTGCTGCCTGTGACTGCTTCAATGGTGATGCAGTTGTCCTCGATGGCCCTCAGGACCTCTTGGCTCAGCTGCACACGAACAACCATCAGTCTTTGCAACTCACAACTGGAAACGCCTCAACCAGAAGCTGCACTGGTGAGTCGCCAACATCAATCGCCAAACTATTGTTCGCACGCAAAAATTGTGCACATGCTCGGTTGTTAAACGTTTTCGTGAAACCGTCACTCACACAACGAATTTAAAGGGACCACGAAATAGATTCTGGGCTGGAATAAATTATCTTAGAAATCGCACATCGTTTAGTGGGTTTGCAAGTTCCCTGCAAGTTCGGTGTGCTTAAAAGCATCGGTGGAAGCTTGGAGTCATTGCATTCAAATACAGTAAACTTTCGTTATTTCGACCTCGACGGGACCTTGAAATTTGGTCGAATTATCCGAATGATAGAATTAAAAAAGGACACAAAAACGGTTAAAATTAAACTTCCTTTTATTGTCCAAAGTACTCACGGATGGTCTGATGCCGTCTGCGCTTAAAACGCGCATCCAAAAGTATGCTTCGGAGAGCAGCGTAACTAGACGTCACGTCCCCAAAAAATCGCGCACTACAAAAAAAAAAAAAGCGAAAAAAGTAAGTTTTATCAGCAGACTTTGGCGCCAAGCCAAATTCAACTACAATAAAAGAAAAAAAAAAAAAAGAACTGCGTTTTTTGACGTGCAAGATGGACTGCACACGATGCTACAGAGAAGCGCTTTGAGAGCACGTGCTGAGAAAGCTTTAGAGTCGACTTTGGCGCCAAGCAACCAAACCGTCGCCAACGAAAAAAACTAACAACAAAAAAAAAAAGGAAGAGAATTTATGTTTTACGGTGCGCAAGATGGAGCACACACGATGCTACAGAAAAAACGCTCTGAGAGCGCGCGCTGGCTCGTGCGTGCCCGACCACGTGCTATGTTCTCCGCGCTACTCCACGTCCGATTGGTTGCGCTGGCTCGTGTGATTTGCTACGGTCCATCTCAACGGCGTAGAGGAGCAGGCGCATATTTGCGCACGTTCGGCTTTGCAGCAAAGGGCCCGTGTTTCGCCGTACCTTGGTGGTTTTCCTGCTGTGGTGCCGTGCAATGTGAGCCCGCACGCATTCGCTCGGGACGAATTATCCGATGCGGAGTCTTCCCGAGTTCGAACTATCAAACTTTTCTTCCCATAGAAATGTATGGGCGCTCGCCGGGACTTTTGAACACGATCGAATCAAACGAAAAGTCGAATTAACCGAGGTTGAACTAACGAAAGTTTACTGTACCAACATCGTCCAAGTTGACAACCTGACATTACTCTTATTTACGTCAATGAAAGAAAAATTGCAATGGCTTAGCTCGGCTATGCCAGGATATAGTACGTAGCGTAAGCTTAGGTTCAGCTGGTTATTCTTTGCTTTTCTGGTTGTCTAGGATTAGCTTGATTATCATGCTTACTGCTGCATCAATGACACACACACGGTACACGCATTATGTGACTACTTCGGGATCCAATGAGTTATAAGCTTCTCCGTTCTTCTTATTGCGGAGGAGGCGCCGTGTAACCGAGCTTTCGGTTGCACGTCAAAGGATCCCCAGGTGGTCCAAATTAATCCTCAGTCCTCCGCTGGGGCGTGCCAGATGCCCGTCGTTGGTTTGGCCAGCTGTGCGCCGTGTTGTTATGTATCAAGCAACCAAGCTGCCGCTCAGAACAACTGGACAGCGCGAGCCATGATCTCGAGCGGGTGCATGCGTGCGGCGCGTGCATCGGAGACTGACCTGAGGCGACCATACCAGTCCTGCCTGTTCCCTCACTGCTCCTCGCGCATGCGCAGCACGGCTCTCCAGGAGCCACGCGAAACTGCTCAACCTCGGCCAGTGTAGCTTAAGCTACAAAAATTAACCAGACTGGCCAGTCATGGAAAGCCGACCACGTCAGCAAGAAAGCTGGAAGGGCAGCCCTGCTAACCTTCTTGCAGCTCAATATTTGTCGACGATTGCTGTAGCCCAATATTTACTGTAGCTTCTAGCTTCACATTTATCGACGATTGCATCGAACGCGAGGGACACGGACGCCTAACCTCGTCGACGGTCAGATGCCTGGGAGAACTTCCAGTTCCGGTTTCGCTTTAGAGTTGAGGAGGAAAGTGAAGAAGAAGTTGAAAAATCATTTCATGGTCCCTTTAAAGTGGGGTGACAGTTTGAAAGTGTAACTGATAAAGTGGTTTCTAAAAATCGAATAGCTGAACTAAGGGTCATGAAATTTAATATAAATGTTACCAATGTACAGCCACAAAAAATAGAAATACACTAAAAGCCGCTTTCTAACATTTTCATCTTTTTTTTTTTTTAATTACTGGTCGCAAAGTTTTTAAGTTTGGCAGGCAATGAGCTCTAGCAACCCTGCAAGGCAGGCACTATAACAAAACTTTTGTTAAAAAGAATGGAGAGTTTTTGTCTTATATTTCTTCTTCCTCCCAGCCCAGTTTCATATTTTTGAAACTGGTTGGGGGAGAAAAACCAATACTCTTTTGAGTATTAGTTTGATGTAATATGACCTTGCCTGAGTGACGCATCGCATATTTTAAACTGGTGTAGGGAAAATTGTTTAATCATTAATCCAGAAAAAACTAAGGTGATGTCTTATTAAAAAACATAGAAATTATACAGTATTCATACTCAATTGATGATAAGTGCATTTTTGAAGTATCATCGCTTCGTAATCTCGAAGTGTACTTTGACACTAATCCATCGTTTGGCTGCCATGTCGCCCATACTGCTTGTTCTGCATTTAGATTACTTGGAATGATTACTCGATTAACGAGGAAAGTTTATGAACTATGCTTGTTTGTTTCCTGTTTAGACATTTGCTCTATTATCAGATCGCGACTAGACTTTGGCTCTGTGGTGTGGGATTCACTGGCGCTACGTGATGCAGCTAAAATAGAGTCAGTTCAGAGACGCCTGCTGTGCGCATAATTTATGACAAATACCGACATTTTGCACGAATATAACGCGACCACGAATATAGCGAAAACAGGTTTTGATGACCTCAAAAAGAAAAAAAAATATTACTATTATAACGCAGGCAGGAGCCTGTCAGTTTCGCGGCCTGTCAGTTTTAGCACACTGAGGGCATAGCAGAGAAGTGAAATGTCAATGAAATAGAAGAAATATCAGCTTATGTTTTGACTGCACTCATCTGACTGCTCAGGTCCTTCCGTTCCACGTACACTTGGCTACCTCACCTTGAATGGCAGCAGCAGCACCGCTGCGTCTGTGTTCCCTTTTCTTGACCAAACCTGGCCTAGTCAAGCAAGGCAAGCTCAGAAGCATAACACACAACACAGACCACCCTGGAGCAGAAACAAAATAGGCAATGGAGAAAAAGACTGCTGAACCCGATGCAAGTCTTCCTGTTCTGGGTCCCTCTGCAAGCAGCTTTCCGTGTGCTTCCTGACTGTCCAATGGTCTTAAGCAGCTTGTGTTGACTTGACCTGGCCTGGCTTGGCAGCGGCTCGAATTAGCGAAAATTGGCCAGTGCCCGCATTCCATGGCGTGCGCGCTAAGTTTCTGCTGTGGCGTGCGCGCGTTGTACAAACACAAAGCGATAAAAAAACGTTTTTCTTACACCTTCAGTATGGCCCCTTCTGCGTGGCCCAGCCAATAATTCCCCTTCCACACCCACCTTCTTTTCCTGATCTCCCCGTGAACAGAGGATGGCCTTTCCTCTGGCTCCACCAGACTGCTGCATGCATTAGCTGAACTCAATTCCGAATACTTGTAAGTGCGTTTTGGGCAATATTCCGAAAAAACTGTATTTTATTAGGTACAAATACGGTACCTTGACGTGAAGCATTTTTAACATGACTGTATAAATGAAATTGACTGGTGTCTATCTCTCAGAAGATTATATGATGTAGCCTTCTTGGCATTAATAGTTCCTTGAGGACATTGACTCAGCACTATTGTTCACAGTGGTCGAACGTACCAAACACGCTCAAATGGAAGCTCTCACTTTTTATCGCCTAATCAACATGATATATAACAAAATGCAGACAAGTGTGAACAATCTTGGGCATGAGGTGAATATCTTTAATAGCTATATTAATCTCAGTAGACAATTAGATAAGGTTATTTTCTACGGCCATTAAAATATTATACTGCAATGTTTTATACAATACTAGTTTTATCAGTTGAGCATGTTTTACAGCTGTGCAATTTTTTCACTGTGCCTGATACTGACAATACAATGATTGTGATTATTTTAAATAAAACATGATGATGATGATGATGTTTTGGTTTCGTACAGTTGCGTTTTCTGACTTCATTAAAAATATGTGTATCAACTTTAGCAAAATATTGATTATTAGGTAGTCTTCCGACACCATAATAAATCACCTGGCTAAGAAATATTTTAAAAAAATTGGGGGTGGGTGTCAATGTCCTTTTAATAATAATCGGACAATCTGAGGGTGCCCACGGACCTGCTGAGTGGCAAAGTGGAGGCAGGGCAGGATGTCCTCCTGGTAGATGCGTGCCAGGAATGGGTCTTGGGGGTCCAGGCCAGGGTTCTGCCTCCAGGAGACAAACTCCCGATGGTACACGGGATCCACCTGCGAGATACACACGACAGAGAGCCTTCGAGGGTTGCCGAACACTTCCATTATTCGCCACTACGCCTGCGTCCTTCCTAGGAGGCCAGAGCCAGACAGCGATGTGGGCCAGCAATGCTTCCCCTTGCATGACAGAGAAGGATAAGATGGGCAGCCAAGAATGACAGGCGTGGCGTGCAATTGTTTGTCAGACTGCACAAAGTGACAGGTGCCCGACAGGACATATGCAAAGGGCCATAGAAAATTACATTTTGAAGAAAACAGTTGAGTTGCAAGTAGGCATGCCAGTTTCTTTTTTTTGTACTCGTATTGGCCTCAGTTTCTGGGCACTGCAAATTCCACTTATAATATGCTACTGGATTCCTGGTTCTTTCCGTTATGCCGCATTCGTGAAACAGGTACTCTTGAAGTTTGGCTCGAACTTGGAGGGGGATGAGCACCATCCTTGACCTTGATCATGATAAAGAGCGGGGAGGCAAAACATTTCAATAACTGTCAGCAATGTACATGAGCGGTGGGTCGCACCATTTTTCTCAATTTTTGAAAATCTGAAGTGGGGGTGACACTCATAATCGGCGGAAAGCCTTCCACTGCCAACAAAAGCTTAACAATCGCTGATGTCATAAACATCTCGACTTGTTTCGAGTTCAGCCGGCTGCACCTGTAGCATTGCATTACTCTGTGCGCTTATTTTACAAGTTCCTTCTTTTTGAGGCCTTAGTTGTCCCATTACCGAAAAGCCATCGGCGTTGTCCCTGAAAGATGGTCATTAAAAATGTCATCAAGAACGCACCTCACAAATAAAACGCAAAGAAAAGAACAGCCACAGATGCTTTGTCACGGAAGCCGTCGCAATGCTGGCGGAGTTTGCCGCGCTTATGGAGTGGGGGAGCGTCATGTCACTGCCGGAGAGCCACGATGCGAAAGAAAAATGTGGTGCTGCTTAGTAAGAATGTGCTACGTGTAGTAATGCTTTGGCATTCCTACACATAAGCAGTATTAAATGTTTTTCGACGAGTTTTTCTTTTAATTTGCACGTACGAGTATTATTGATAGCGATCCGCAAATCAGCCCAAATGTATGCCGGTGAACAGCAAGAAGTGCCACCACCCCGACTCCCGGGGTGGCGGCACATCTTGTAAGAGCCACTCCGGAATGGCAGCTGGAACCTGTGGCTAGAACAGCCTCATGCTTCACTCTCCCAGCTTCTTTTCACAGATTTTTGCCCGCATTCACGGTTGCATGTCGTTTGATCGTCAAGATTGTGCCGGGGCGCAAACTACGTTTTATTGTATTGACACGTGTGATTGCGGCAGTTTAGGTTTTCGGTGCTCGCTTGTGGCCATTCTTCATCCAGAAGCAACCAACAACTGCACCGCTGGATGCAAGTACGACCAGTCGGAGCGGGTGGTGCTCGAGTGGAGTCTGCAATGGCGCGGGATCCTAAACTGTGACGGCAAACAAAGAGGCTTCCGTCGAGGCCAAAGTCTGGATAGGTGGAGATGCCTTCCGGAGTCGGAGGTCAAGCTTGCAATGTACGCTGCAAAAGTGTGCAATCACTCCCTACCTGGGACGTGCGACGCAATCGCTGAGCAAGTGCGGAAGATGCAGTTGATGCTCTCATTTGCAAAAAGCGAGATTTGATTGGACGATGCCGACGACATGCTTTCAGAACGTGGCAGTGATGACCACGGGACTGACATCGCCAGTGCGGACAAATCGAAGAGTGGCACACAGAGTGAGAACGACCGGGAGCAGCTTCACTTGTCCCGCTCGTAGTTACGCATCAATTGCTGACCGAGGTCCGTTAAAATGGTGCTCAAACTGGAGAAAACGCTGCACTTGGGGGTGGGGATGCCCGAGGAAATTCAAAGCAAATAGGAAGCGTAAATTTCTCCAACGAAGTATGCATCCAAATTTGAAGCAAAAGTCGCTCGAACCATTCTTTTTACAGCGAAGCTGTTTATAGCTAGGGTTCCGTGGATTTTTAGTGTAGTGACTAAAAACTCTGCGCACACCTTCTCCGTATAAAAGATTCAAAGTAAATAACCACAATAAAGCATTCACGAACGCACGTGCAAGATGCCATTTGATCTAGGCTTTTGCTTTGGAACAGTTACTGCTGCAGATGCCAGCACATGCGGGATGTGGAATACCATTTCCTTGCATTCTCCTTGATCCTTGGGTAATTTAGCAATAGGTATATTAAGTAGATGAGTTATCAAAGGCACCATTTTCAAGATCAGTAGACTCTCAGGTAGATAATGAAGTACAGGGGGAACAGCTCACCCGCAAGGCAGTCAATCAAGTCCACACACACAAAAGAAAGAGACACTTTCGCAGCGCTCATGAGTGTCTCTTTCTTTTGTTTTGAAGAAAACACGCTCAATATCTGCTTTAAAAGCATAGCATTTTTAATGTTAAAACGTTCTAAGGAATCCATCTTCTCTAACAGCATGAAAAAGCATGCAGTGCCACTCTTACTTTCCAAAGAAAAAGCATAAAACATTCCCAAATTCCAGAAATGGAGTGCAGAGTGAGTTGGAACCTGGAAGCTCATTTTACAGATCTATCGCCCATACAAAAAATGGTAGTTTAAAAATGTTTATGCGGGCATCGGTGGCAGTGAGCACCTTCGGACAATTTAGTCGCACCAAATAGTTAAGTTTCTGGCTTTAAATATAGAAAACCGTCACTTCTCAGGAGGAAACTCGAGAATGAGATGCGAGACAAAGCCGCAAGCTCTCGCGGCAGAGCAATGTCAAAGCCACGCTAGTCTTGACAACGTAGCACGAAGTGGTTGGTGCTGGGCTTGCGAACTGTTTCCGCAAGCAGGACGACTGAAAACACTTTTTGCATCTTCCCCAAGCACACTGTCTGAAGCTGGTGACAACAGGCAACATCGAGACTATGGATCAAAATGGGCCGGTTCACACATTTGCGCTCGAATGTGCTCGAGTGAGTTTCCTCGTAACTGCTTAGACGAGAGAACACAGTGGCGCCCTCTATCGGGTAAACACTTCAGACCCGCATATATATTTTCATATTTTTAATGAGTCATACTTTTACCATGGGAGGAAAATAATTCTGACGAGCGACTACTCCTCATAGGTGTATACTCGATCTCGCAAACAGCGTAAAACCATCAGTCTATCTCTGCTTGTAAGTGGTTACGAGCGAACGTGGAGCACTCGAGCACACACGTGTGAGCCAACTTCTAACGTACGAGTTAAGGATGTGCTTCGGGTACCGTAACACCACCTCTACGTGACAAGCCATTGGGCTCATTCGATTTACCTGCACCCACCTGTGGCGCAGCAGAAAAGTGCAGGGCAATGTAGTTCCAGTTTTGTGTATTGAAATAGGCGGCACTCGTAAATTGAATACGGCCGAGTGCACCCGGTGCGGCCTCCGAGATTTTTCACGCGCTTTGCTCCGGCCTGTTTAAATGCTCGGATGCCCAGCGGAAAAAGCGAGCAGATCCGGTTCTCTAGGTCTCTGCATGCAACCAAACTAGAAACAAAACAGAATAGTTTCAAAGTATGCTGTGAAGTGTCAGCCTGCAGCATGAAGCTCGCATTCTCATTGTTCTCGTCATCAGAACAGACACAAGTAAGCTGATCTGTTAATTCCCAATTTTTATTCGCTGCTCCGGTCTTTGCGCTGTTTCGCTGGACGATACCTCAGAATGCAAGATTTGGTGTGAATCTATATTTGCCCTCTGTGGATACTGTCTGGGCCAACGGGACAGGCGTAGAAATACATTTGTCATCATGGACAAGAACAACTTTTTGAACTTCACTTACATGCACATGCATTTGTTCTACAGTCAAACCCGTTTATAACAAACAGCAGGAAACGCAACGATCAGTTCGATATAGCAAGTAGTTAGATATAGCAAAAAACATTTTCAACGAGCTTCCAGGATGCGTTCGTTGTAAGGCCGAGAGCTTCTTTTTCTTTCTCATCTCTTCGCTTCCACCTTGTAACAAAAAGCTGAAAATTTTTTTTTTTTTTTTTGCATGCGTGCACAGTTTGTTTTTTTAGTTTATGTTATCTTCTGATACGCTTCTCTTCGTGGGCCACCACTTTGGGATGAAATGTTTTTTTTCTCTGCGCGTGCGTGCAGGGCATTGTTTTAGCTTCTCCCTTTCTGAATCACTTCTCGTCGCTCAATTTGGTTCGCAGCTTGAGCTTTTAAAATTTTCTTTCTTTCCTACTTTTTTTTTTTGCGGGGGGAGGGGGGGGGGAAGGTCAGAAGACGATTGTTTGTCGCTAGGTTGCGCGTTTTTGGAAGCCTTCCCGGGGGAAAAGTTCGATATAGCCAATATGTTGTTCGTTATAAAAAGTATTTGTTACGTGCATTTTTATTCAAACTTTCTGTGAGTTCGATATCGACGATAATTCGCTGTACGTGGCTTCGTTCTAAACGGGTTTCACTGTATACCTTTTGTGCTTTCAAAATATGAACCTTCACTTTTTGATCAACTTCTTCCTTGCCAAAGGCCCGTGTGTTACAGTAAAAGGCGGGGAGCACATTTCGTGCTGCTCCCAGGTTCCGCAGACCGACGATAACGGTGGCGACGATAATTCGCAGCTCTTTCTTTGCATTGTTTGGTTTGATTGCGAGCGCCACGAAGTGCCTATACCGGCGAATGCAACGGCTTGAGGAGTGCAGCCAGTGCGTGAAAAATCTTGGAGGCCACGGGGTAAGTCGAACGAGCCCACTGACTACGTGCGAATGTGTTAGGACGTGCACAGAGCAAGTGGGTGGCCTTGCCTCGCAGGCGTCTGGCGCCAGTTCGAGGCAGTCGTCCTGGCTCCCGTTGTGCAGGGGGCGGGGGCGGAGAGGCGGGGCCCCCGGGGGGACGGGGGCCGGGTGGCCAGCTCGTAGTTGGACGGGGACCTCCGGTGCTTCCGGGCCCCCAGCTGAGGGTGCAGGTGCGCGTTGGGGCGAGAGGGCGTCGACGTGAGCACCAGCGCCTTCAGGGCCTGCACCTCCGCCTGCAGCACCTCCGTCTGAAACGGGGGCGCACCAACATCCAAATGTTCAAATGGAGTTTGCTATCCGACTTGCGGCGCATCTTCGTGGTTGATGCAGCCATGTTTTCTGAACTACAGTTCGCCTTAGTCCGCAGGGGCAAATTTTGATTGAACAGGAAAGTTTTTCCTTAGATAGTCTGCACATAAAATATCTTGTATGCAGCACACCTTGACAAATACCTGCTCTATTAGCTCACAAAAAGCCCGTATCACGCATAGATCATCATTAACATGCTCTGTCATTCCCAAAATCAGTTGTGTCTCGTCAATCTAAAAAGAAATCCGCACAGACTGCGCACCTGTAGATAGTTCGCACAACATAAATTTACTCTTTTAAATGTGTCCAGTCTGCGGACTAAGGTTGAGAAAATATCCTAATTGAGTTTCTGAAACAATTTAATTTTTCATTCGATTCACAGCACACACTTAGAGTCTTAAGCATTATATTTTTAGAATTCAAATAAATTGCTATTCAATTCTATCCTAAGCACACATTAGCATCCAAAGCATTAATTTTGTTTTGTATATTAAATTTGGTTATTTGATTTTCAAAACACATCTAGTGTTCGAAGTATAAACAATATCAAATATTCAAAATTATAAATTTTTGCTATTCACCACACACGTGTAGTGTTTCGAGTCTTAAAGTTTTCCAAATATTCAAAAGTTCCGAACGATGTCTTCAAAATTTCCAGATTTCTTGCGTCAAGCTTTACCGCATCGCATCGGCACTGGCATCCCAAGCTCCCCCTACTTGCTCTGGTGTGTGTGTGTCAAGCTTCACTGCTTCACAGAATTACGTTTATTTTTAATAAAGCCAAAAAACTCAACTGCTCGAAACCAAAACACAAGCACGGAAGCCATGGCCGTCACGTCGCCACACCCGACCGCATTTTCTTTTTTCTTTCTGTTTCTCTGGCTTGTCAAGCGGACGACGAAAACAACAAAGTTGCATGCATTGTTTGTCGTGTGATCGTTTCGCACTTCTATCCCTTCCACTCAATGTTCTGAGCTTCAAGATCGACTGACGGTACCACGAACAACAATTCCCAAGTAGCGGCCCCGCATTCGTGGCAACGTTGGTCCGTCGAGCGCCGCCATCGCATCGTCCAACCCGCCGTACGTCACCATATTGAGAATGACGTGTGCATGTACTTTCTGCGACCTGTGCAACATTTTCCTTCCATCAACATATTTACAGCTTTTCAGAGGACACAAAAATGGGGTTCGTAATCTTTTCTATTTTTAATATTCAATGTAGTGCCCTAGATGACCTACAACTTTGAACATATTTGGTAGACATAGATCGGTGACCACAGAAAAAATTGACCGCATCTCCACGTGGTGAATGATGTTGATTGGGGCGAAGCTCTGGTGGTGCTTGTCTGCGTAGACGCTGAGCCGCAGCATGCCGAGCCTTTCGTTCGTTTTCATCCATGTCAGAAGAGAATGTGTGGTATGGAACGTGGTTATATACGCATTTCAGCATTTGACTGCAGCGCCCTCTCGTCTATAAACGTTGAGCCAATGCATGCAAAGTTTAACGCAATTATATACGCATTTGACCGCAGCGTCCTCTCCTGTATAGACGTTGAGCGGCTACATGCAGCGTTTCATCCATGACATCCCCAGCTCTTGAGTTACTACCACATCTCGGAGCCCCCTACTCGTCCCGCAGTCGTGGTTGAGTGGTTAAGGCAATGGACTAGAAATCCATTGGGGTCTCCCTTCACAGGTTCGAATCCTGTCGACTGCACAAACAAATTTTTTTTTCATAATTTTTTTTTTTTTATGTTGAGCAAGTGAGCTCTACGAGCACGAGCACCGGACAGACGGACATGGCTAGCCCCTAAGGAGCTTCGCCCCTAAAAAGAGAGGGCGCGAATGAAACCGGCCAATTCTCGACCGGCTGTCGAGAAAAGAAAACAAATTTCGAGCCGCAAATTGTGTTCTGGGTAGTTGGGCTATTATAGGTCATGTTCAAATAAAAACCTAGGCGAGCAAAAATACCCTGTCAGTGTCCCTTAAGTGGTTTCTGAGATTGCCTATTCATGAGCGTAGCTCAATCCACAGGCTCTAAGCATTTTAAAAAACCCAAGATTAGATTGATACTCGACGAATTGGAGCGTGCTGGTAAGTTACCGAGATAAAACAAAGTGACATAAAGGACGAAGACCTTTTATAATGTCTTTGTCCATTATGACGCTTTCTTTTTATCCCTAAATTGATACACGTCTGATCGTTCGTCGGCCCCTTGCCATGCGGGAAGCAATTGCTCCTGATTGGCGGTAGCAAGTCCAATTGCGCTTTCTGGTTTCTGTGTCTAATTGCAGAAAAATAGGCGTGTCACAATCTTTGATCCAATTTTTAATAGAAAAATCAGATGCACATTGATCTAATCTCGGGATTTCTAAAATATTTAGAGGCCGTAGATTGACCATAAATAAACAACCTTGAGGAACTGTGCCAATATTTTTATAGTTTCAAAATTGGCTGGAAGTTGAGAGACCAAATCAATATTCCTTTCTAAACTGCTTGCTATTTTCAAATTATGCCGGTCGCATACCGTATTTACTCGCATAATGAACGCACCCCCCCCCCCCCCAACGGGTATCAATATTTCGCCTTTTTTTTTTTCCCTAGCGTAATGACCGCATTTTTAATTTTCAGCTCTACGAGTCTTGAATTGCGTCCAACTTAGCTATACTCCGCGACAACTTTTCTAAGCAATGCAGTGGAAAGTACAGGCCTGCGTTCCCTCTCCAAAATATCCTCCTCTCCTCAAAATGAGGAGAGGAGGAGAGCCCACGCACACTCAAAATGGGAGAGGGAACGCAGGCCTGTACCTTCCACTGCATTGCCAAGAAAAGTTGTCGCTGAGTATAGCCACCAAGCCCACCAAACCAATTTTCTTTTGCCACCAAGCAGTCAGGCCTAGTCAAGCCAAGCCAAGTTGCTCTCGTAAGGGCTGCAATTGGCCGCAAGTGTGTAGTTGTCGAAGTGATCAACCGGGAAACCGAGTGGCACACACACTTGACGAGCTTGGGTCGAGGAATTGTCCAGCCCCAGACATTGACTTAAAGGGTAACTGCAAAAAAAAAAAAGTTTTTTTTAAACAGCCTAATTGGAACAAGCATATAAAAAAAAATTTTCTATGAGAAAAAAATTTTTTACAGCAATAGTTATGGCGCGAGACTGATTTCAGTTTGCGGCTATTTCGTCCGTTTTAAATCGCGCGCCACGAAGTTGGGATTTTGTGACGTTAATCCCAATCGGCTGCAAACTTCTCATTGGCTAAGAGTTTGATTGACAGCTTAGATCTTGGTTGTTAAACCTTTTTTATATGTTGCAATTTCCTTTTGAGCGGCATATTTTTTGTTTAAAGAATAACCCGTGTAATGAGAGTTATTAATATTCTTTACAAAAGGTTTATAAGACGGGCACTTCCGTTTGAATTCATACCATAACAAACAGAAGCTTCGCCATTCTTTCATGGCCGCCGAAGTCTCTGCTCCGGCCTGTCTTGCCTACCTCGACGAGTCGTTTCGCCGATGTGATCAGTGTTTCGTGCTGACCCAGGTGCTTGAGTGAGACTTCTTGAAGTGAAGTAGTGTGTGTTTAGCAGCGGTCACAGGTGTTAGTGATAGGAAGCGGCGCGGGGCTTTGGCTTTCGTAGAACGGTTCTTTCGTTTTCCTCTTTGCTTGCTTAGCGTGCCTTTTTTTTTTTTTTTTTGCGCTTACGCATGCAAATGCTGATTTTCTGGAGATGTCAGATGAGTGATCCCGACAGCGAGCCTTCCAGCAGCCATGTCGCCCCGAAAGGAATGCTATTTGGCTGGAGGCAATCGGGCGTTCGCGTAGCGACAAACGTGTCCAGTTACGTTCTCGTCATATCGCTCCGGAGGCCGTCGAGATTCGCACCGAGTGCCCCGAACGTCCGCGACTAGACACAGCTGTTACGTAAAACCTGGCACAGCCAGGTTATTACGTAACCACTGTCCGCAGAAGCCTTCGGACGTCCGAATTCTGCGTTAACAGACAGATTTTTGTTTCTCTGCTTCCGAACCATCTTGCGTAAAGTTGTTTGAATGAATGTGTACTGTTATCGTAAATCTTGGCTTGTGATTGCGGCTTTGTAGATTACCTTATTCGTTTTGCTGGGGAGACGCAAATGACGGGCATAGCAAAATCGGTTGCATATTCCGCATACCTTGCAAAAGCACTTCCCCAATCACGTTGCAAAAAGCGCGAAACACAGAGTCCGCACCGTCCCGACTTCCCAGTCTTTTACCTGCTAGCAGGTATGTCTACTGAAACTTGAAACTAGGGGCAGTGCCAGGGAGCAAAGAGATGAAGTTCGGAAAGCTTGCTCGCCCTCCCCAATTTCTGAACGTTCAAGTGATTGTACCGTAATAAATGCACAACGCCTCTCCCAAAATAAAAAAAAGCACTATGTTCACTACATAAAAAATGGTCTCAGTTGATGCATCTGTGGGCAGGTAGGAAATCTTGCCCAAATTTATTCACACCGCACGATGAGCGCAACACGTCGCTGTGCAAACGCAGTCCAACACGAAGCATAAAGACGGCAGATTTAGGACAACAATTCGGAGTTCATTGTTCAATTAAAGCGACATAATTTTGTTGAAAATGCCCGCAGCTTTGTACTCACGGTATGCGTCGGGAATGTTCCACATTTTGAAACAGAACGAAGGAAGATTTACTTTTAAAAACGCTCGCTGCGTCCTCCCGGACCAGTTTGACTGGATCAGCTGACGACGACGGGACTGAACCAGTTGAACCTAAACCCACAACAACCAATCTGCGATCGGTGTTAGTGTGGGTGTCTACTTCCAAGCACCGCACCACACATACCACGAACGTTTCAGTTCTTTGTCGCATCGCCGTGTTGCACCAAACAGAACGAAATCGTCGAAGTCAACGCAGCGCATGTCGTGAACGTTGGCTTGTGGTTGCGCACTCGTGGACCCTGCGACTCCCTTCGCTCTCCAAGCACACACGACGATTACGAATGATACTTTCCGTCTTCCGGGAACATCACAGGGGCACTTCTCCGGTCACGTCTTCGCTATGTGCTCGCAAACCGCGCAGTAACTTGTTACAGCTCTATTCTCGTGTACCGTCAAACCAAAACAATACCTGCGCCATGTTTAACGTGCGTTGTTGCCAGATCTTACCGGATGTCGAAACGCTGCGTCGTTCAACTCAGCAGCCAAGTCAACAAAAGGAGCAAATCCAAGAGTGAGGGCGGGGCGTAGTTCTCCTCCGCGGGGGTCGAAAGAGCGGGAGTTTCAAATGTGGAGAGGTTCTGACTCCGACTAAATTACATCCTGTGACGTAAATATTGCTAAGAAAAATTATTTTTTCGCGGAACATTTGTTTTGTGACATGCTTGTCCCAATTAGGCTGTTTAAAAGAACCCTTTTTTTCTTTGCAGTTACCCTTTAAGAAGAAAGAAACACACAAGAGGATGAAACAGACAACACAGCTTTCGTTAATTTAGATCACCAACACGCTCAAGTCTTTAATTAACCCCAGACATTCTTTGCCTATCGGATGCACTGATGTCAACAAACACGTCGTCATCTGTGGTCTGATTTCAAACGGTGAAATCGTGAAAGTGGTTAGGCCTAAGAATGGTAGCGTTGCTCTTCGTGCCGAGTGAGCTTTCTAGGGCGATTTTTCTTCGGCAAAAGGCACGCCGAAAGCGCCCTCAAAAGGTTCGCAATTTATAAAGCATGGTTACTGTGGCGCGCTCCCGACCAGCCGTGGGTGCACCTCCATCAGTGGAGACGTGCTACAGTACCTTGCCGTGTCATATTGGCACCTAACATGACATTTGCACAAAGTGTGTAAATGCAAAAATTAACCCCTCGTATGAATGCATCCCAAATACCGTATTTGCACAAATATAACGCGAGTTTTTTTCGAAATTACGTGCTCCAAAACGCACCTCGCGTTATATTCGGAATCGAGCTCAGCCACGAGGAGGCGCGCGAGTCTGGAGAAAGCCAGAGGAGAAAGCCTTCCCTCCTGTTCAATGCAGGAGATCGGGTGGGAAAAGAAGTTGGGGTGTGGGAGGGAATTTATTAGCTATTGGGCCACGTGAAGGGCGAATAAAAAACATAAAAAAACATTTTTATCGCTTTTATGTGCTTTTGTGTTTGTACAACGGGCGCAGGCCGCTATGGCAGAAACTCAGCGCGCGCGCCATGCGGACACTAGCGAATTCAAGCCAAGCCAAGCCAAGCCAGGCCAGGCCAGGCCAGGTCAGGTCAAGTCAAGTCAACACAAGCCAAGCCAAAAGACCATCTATTGCGTTTACGCAATCGTGCAACAGGAGGTTTGTTTATGCAGAGGGATCAGAACAAGAAGTGTGATTGTGTATCGGGTTCAGCGGTATTTTTTCTGCCTGCGCATTTTTTAGTTTCTGCTCCAGAGTGGTCTGGTGTTTGTGTGTTGGTGCTTCTGTTTCATGCCTTGCTTGGATTGTGGGCTGCCCAGGAGCCCACCCCGAAGAAAAAGGAACTACCAGACAAGCGGTGCCGTGCTGCTGCCTATCTGCGTAGCCGCCAAGTGGATTGTAAACGAAGGACTTGAGCAGTCGGGATGAGTGCAGTCAAAACATAAACTGATATTTCTTCTATTTCCATTGACTTTTCACTTCTGCTATGCCCCCACGTGCGAGAAATTGACGCGGCCTCGGCTCGCGTTATAATAGTAATAATATTTTTTTTTTCTTCTTGAGGGCATCAAAACCTGCCCTCTCGTTATATTCGTGGTCGCGTTATATTCGTGCAAATACGGTATGTGTCAATTTTTCGGGGAAAAAAGTGTGTTCATTATGCGAGCAAATACGGCAAGTTCCAGCAGGCGACTATGTACACTGAAATGTCCCCACGTTTCCCCACCCGCGTATGTCATCGGCGGGAGGCTGGATGAGTGATCCAGAAAGCCGTGTCCCAGCTCTCTGGGCCGCCAGCAATCAAGATTCTTTTCCCGTAGCCTCAAGGTCAAGAGTCCCTCTGCAGTGGATAGCGAACACCACCAGGAAAAGCTCCCGTTTTCTTTACCTTCTTTTTCAGGAAAAAAGCAGTGGGTGTGGCAAACCACAAAAAGTAGCTTAAAAATATCTATGAAGCTCCCATTGAAACACATGTGATCCTTCATGACCAATCGTGGCAAGAAAGAACAAGGAAAAGTGTGGCATCACCCTAGTAGCTAAAGCTGCCATATACTCTGGCTTTAGAGGACACTGTGCTAGGCCCTTGGACAAGAGGAGCTCACCTTGAGGCTGCACTCCTGCAACCTCCTTTCTGCTGTAGCCTGCTTGATGTTGGCCTCACGCACCATGTTGTTGGCCTCCTGCAAACAAGGAAGGACACCTCGGAAAACAAGCCAGGAACTCGACAGGCAGAAATACCAGGACCACTGTGCAAAGCAGCTCCACGACATGCTGCTAGATCTCATTAGTCGCCAACGCCGCCCCAACGAAATTTCCACGACAACAAAGTATCTTCAGTTTGTAGAGGATAGGGTCAAACCCGGATATATCGAATTCAAAGGGGATCGTAAAATTGTTCAATATATCAATATTTCGATATACAAAAAATAAGTTAAATAAAGCTTGAGTTGAAATTTCCTGGCGTCTCTGCTAATACCGAAGGTTGTGACAAACGGGAGCTTACCGAATAGAGCATTTAAGAGCCGATAAATACAGTAGAGCGTAGTTGGTGGAGACTGCAAACACCGCCATGCTTACATGCGCACCTGGCTGGGACCTCCATTTAGCATAAACGATGAAACACAAAAATAATAAAAAAAATGAAAGAAAAACGGAAAAGCGAGACGTATAAAAAAATCTCTTGATCTAGAGAAAAAAGTTTAGCAAGCAACAAAAAAGAAAGCTTACTCAATTCAGGCAGCAAAAAAAGAAAGGAAAAAAAAAAGAAAAACGGACAAAGCAATAACGGCAAAAAAAAGAAGGTAAACAAAGATAAGGTGCTTACAGTGCACACTGACCGTTGTTGTAGACACACTCGACTTGCCCAAGACTTTTTTTGCTTATTTTATTTTAGGGCTAGGCAGTCACGCAGCATCAGCAGTGTTCGAAGAAAGGGCACAGGCTACCATTCTAACAGCGGCGACTCCCCGCTCTTCCTATGTGCGTGCGCGTGCCAAGTACAATGTTTTCTTAATTTTTTTGTTTTTCGGACGATTAAAACAAAAATGGCACATCGTTGTGTTTTGTGCGTTTGCTGGTTCATTTTGTAGTGCAATTCTTGGTTCCACTCGTGAAAGGAACTGCAGAAACGTTGTCCGGCTGACGCGATGCAGGTTCCGGTACTCCTCCGAGTCCGTGACAAGAAGCTTTCGTCAAAACTAGTCTAGCACACTGCAATAATTCTTGCACGTCCAATCAGCTTTCACCGAGCAAGACCTTTCTTGCGGCTGTGATGTACGTAAGTGTTGTGCATGAGCGCGGAGTGCGTGAAGACAACTGCAAACGCCCCTCCGCAAGCCCAGAACTCGGTACTTCTACGCCAAAGCCTTCTTGAGCAAAACCATGCATGTACCACTGTCATGCCTTGAATTAGTAAAGCTTGGCACTTCGCACGAAGCCTATCACGGTGTTCTGTCTCGATTGTATGCAACAGTAAAGTAACAGCGGCGTCAGATTCTTTATCACGGTAGCAAATGTTGATTTCTCCCTTGGACAACGGTGCCACGGTGCGATGTTGGAACTCGTGGGGTGGCGAAGAAGTTTAATATGTCCTCGCTGGCGTCTGTGTGTTGTCTCCTTCGTGTGGATGCGCTTCGGAGCCGGACGAACCGCGGACATGTCGTCACACTATCAAACCGTACTCGGATGAGTCTGTCATGTGAATCGGCCATTACCGGCAGACATCGCACAATGTCCAACAGAAATCGCATCAGACGCGGTCTGCGGTACCAGTACGTATGACAAGCGGGTTAGCATCAAGTTCCAGCGTTTTTGTCAGTGATCTGCGATCGCAATATCCGTTTTCGTGACAGGTGAGTTCGTAGCGAGTTCCCACACTTTTTGTCCGCGATCTGCGTGCGCGATATCGGTTCCCTTACTTGCCAGTTTCCCCGTGTTCATCGCACCGTGAAACATGAATCTGCCACATTTGCAGTCTGCGGCATCCTTTCCTACGAGAGGGGGTGTTCTTAGCGAATTACCGCGTGATTATCGCAACAGGAAATGCGAATTTGACGCATCCGCGATCTGTGGTATTAATTTCAATGTCACTTGGTTTGTAGTGGGTGCCCCTCGTCTTTATCATTCATTCTTTAATAAAGTTTCGCTGTCTCATCCTTAAAAGAGGACATGGGTATAAGATTCAAAATTTTTTGAAAAAATCCATTTTTCAATTTTGAGGTTTTTGGTATTAAAAACGTATTTGCACCCTTACACTAAATTTCACAACCAAGCGCCAAATAGTTACGTTGATATGAAATATTTTCAACACATTGTGAGGCAGTGACAAAGTAAAGGAGTGTCAATGTTTGAATGCATTTTTCTCAGTTCCGTTTTTTGCTGCAAATTTCATACGAAGGAATCTTTTCTTCGAAGGTAAAGTTATTCTTATATCACAATCAAGATGCGTCTGAACTGAAATTTACTGGGGAATCGGGCTATCTGCTTTATTTTGTTTTAAGTTAAAGTCCTCATTGAGAGAAAACTATGTTATCAAAAATTGACATAGGACAGATACACATCTCATATTTTGAGTCACTCTTGCTGAAATATTTACATTTGAGTTATAAAAACTAGATAGCCCAAAGTCCCACATCCCCCACTTGATATTCAAGCAGTCAGAATGGTGCTCAATAGGTTCATTTGCATATCATAAATTTCTTAACAAAGAGTGACACATCTTCTTATGCAGGTATGTAAAGTTGTCCTAGAGAGCTGAAAGTTTGCCAAATTTCATTCCGATCACTTGGGTAGTTCAGAGGTTGAACCTCTAGCCAGTGTCCCCCCTTTAGTTTGTTTGTTTTTCACCAGTTATCTTTTCATATTGGGTGGGTGCCCTTATGAGATTTTACGGTATTTGCACATAACAAAAAGATGTATGAATTCCATCAATTAGGTATAAGGGCTGCGCAAAAAGTATCCAACCTTTGTCCAGCAAAATTTAATTTATTTACCTAGAGATTCAAAACCCTAATCCCCTTATCAGGAGAGTAGGGAGGCTGACAAAGCATACCAGTGCCATATTTTGCAAAAATCTAAAACAGATTAGAGGAATGATTTGGTACATTGTCAGTGATGCAGCTGCCAAGTGACTAAGTGCCGCACAGTATTACGAAGACGTTGGAAAACCTCCACGTAGTAGTCTTCTGTTAGGTTTTGGATTCGCTGTGCACCACCACATAGGAGAAAATGGTCAACATCAAACTTTGATGCTGCTGCACACCAGCCGTGATTTCTTCGGCCACTGTGACGACTGCGCTTTGGTTTCCGGGTCGTACCCGTACACTCACGACTCACCACCAGTAATGAAATTATAGTCAAGCCCGACTATATCCAACCTCGTTATTTCGAATTATCTCTCACATAGAACAATTTCTGAACACTGTAAATGTGCAACGAAAATGCATAGCAGAAAGTTTGGCTACACTGAATGAAAATAGCGGGGCACCCTATAGAGTCGCCGAACTATCTTTCTTGTAGACCGAGTTCTTTTTGCTCAGTTGTTAACAACGTTGGCACAAATTTCGCGAGACACTCTTCGCAAGCCAAATGCTTGCTCAAGATGTAATATACTGAGCCAGTACCGATTCCTACCTCATCTGCAAGTTCTCAGATAGTGCTATGACGGTCTTGAATGAATGAAGTTTGCAGTTCATCAACGACATTGTCATTCCGGCTAGTTGAAGGCCTCTAGGAACATGAGTTGCTCTCCACCATCGTGCGGTGATTTTTTAACCGGTTGTGCCCCTTCTTAACTTGCGTAATTCCCATGAAATCGTCACCGAGAGCTCACAGAAGCTTCCAAATGGTCTCCACTTAAGTGCAGTAGGCTCGCGATAATTCAAACTCTGATATTCCTTACCTCTGGTTAGTTCAAACAAATTTCAAAATTTTGCATGTCCCGCTATGTTTTTTATGTATACATAAGCCGCTTAATTTGTACGGCATTTTCGTGTATATCATACTATTTATTCTCGTGGCCCTGTTGAGTGCGCTTCTTTCCGAGCACCGGTGCATTGCAGAAAGTCAACACCCGCGGAGCTTGCTTCTCCACAGTTCAAAAGTGGTCGGTGAGAAGTGCAATCAATGCGGCTCAAGCAG
Organism: Ixodes ricinus; assembly: GCA_037355805.1. Classification (NCBI taxonomy): domain Eukaryota; kingdom Metazoa; phylum Arthropoda; class Arachnida; order Ixodida; family Ixodidae; genus Ixodes; species Ixodes ricinus. The sequence goes on from JAZHYW010011962.1 coordinate 65,111, forward strand.
GGCGCAGATGAGCTATGAAAACGGGCACCCTTGCACGGACGCTGCGACGTGGTGACATGGCATAGGTCCCCGTCACAGCGTCAGCGCAAGTTGCCATACTTGAGCCAGCTGACGCAATGAAAGATGGTGACACAGCTGCCATCTTTCTTTTGCCCCCTACCTCCTGTCCACCTCTTTGCCTGCGCTGTGCTTCGTCCAGCAGGCACGACCTCGCAACAACCAGATCATTTCTCCATGTCTTTCCCTTTTCTTCCTCCAGGGTGCATGCCTGTCTCTTGTTCCCAATTTCTCTGGTTCCACGAGTCTCACTTTGCACAGAGTTTTCACTAGTCGTGCGCCGCGCACGTCAAGCTTCACCTTTTTTTTCCCTTTAATAACTGATAAAAATTAATAAAAAGGAGACCTTGGCTGCCGCCACAACAGTACCGGCTACTTCTCAGTTTCACGCTGTGCATGCTGGGGTAAGTGGCTAACGTGAGATGCTACGTGGGTTAGCTCGATGGGCTTGGAAATTAGGCACACTTTTCCAGGATGACAATCTCTGGTTACAATTATGAATGAACCCCTGATTTTAATGAACAGTTGTAAGAGAGAAATGCTGACCTGCATTTCAATTATTACGATAGAGCTGCGCAGATGCGAAAGTCCACGTGAAGTAGACTGCCGAGTGAGAACTGCTTCTTGTCCATCTACCATCTGCCAAAAGCGCTACCGACCATTGCTGTTTCCCAGTTCATAAATATTTTTACTGCTGCCTCCTCAAAAATGCATCTAGTGCAAGCTGTCATATTTTAAACATAACCGGAAAGGCACAAAAATTAGCATATAAAACAGTAATTGATTACTTAGTTGTACGAGAGTCAGAATGGGACCGGATGCCATGAATGCAACCAGGGACACTTATCAATCGGGAATGTATCGAAAAAGTTTTACTAAAAGCTCAAAAGCACCATGTAACACACACACACACACAAAAAAAAAAACACACACAAGCAAGCTGACACACACACAGGTGCCTATGTATGTGTCTTCTTCCTTGTGTCCGTTTTTTTTGTGCCTTGCACCATGCTTTATAACGTTCACCAACCTGCCCAACAACAAGTTCTTCCTCTCTACTAAAACTGATAGGAACCAAAACCTAGATTGAATATTTAGGAAAGTTGAAATGGCATTATCTATTGATAGCCAGCATAAGATGGGTACTTCTCACTGCAGCTTATAATACAGGCATGTCTTGTTAATTACAAACCCCGTTAATATGAATACCCCACATTTTTGGGGACGAACTGGATAACTACATGTATTTTTGTCTCGTTATAGACAACTCACATTACGGTTTCTCTCTTGAGGGAACGGAGGTGTCCATATTAACGAGACATCCCTGTAATGCCACCTCACACAGTGCCAAAAGTAAGTTAAGTTTACATTCACAATTATTTTCTTTCTAGGTTACTCTTGTCAGCAATCACCCCAGCACAAAGCAGCCACATTTTGTCTGGCTGATGAAGGACACTTGCCTATTATTCGAAATCTTTTAAAACACTCCCTACCTATGTCTCAATTCTTATTGCATACTTGGCTGAAGCTTTTGCATGCTGCATTCACCCAGGGAGCTGCCTTTGATGAAGTTCAGCCTTTCCTTGACGCACAGGTCAACTCCGTAAAAATAGCCCAACCAGTTTCTCTGGCAGGCCTTGTACAAACATGCACAACTTGTCCTTGTAAGGTTTTGTCATGGGATACAAGACCATGTACCAATAATACGACTGCTTTCAGCCAATGTGGGAGAAAAGAGCAAAGGTAAGTGAGGAGCAAAGGCAGGCAAGCAGAGAAGGCATATGAGGAACAAATGCATGCAGAGTGAAGACATACAAGGAACAAAGGCATATGAGGAACAAAAGAATGTAAAGTGAAGGCATATCAGGATTCAGGAACAAAGGCATGCAAGGAACAAAGGCATACGAGGAACAAAAGCATATGAGGAACAAAAGCATGTGAAGGCATGCAAGGAGTGAGGGCATCCAAGGTGCAAAGGCATGAGAGAAGCAAAAACATGCATGATTTACCTCGAAAAGACTGGCAGTGAGTTCTTCCAGTTCTGCCCCTGACCTCGTCCCTGATCTGGCTGAGCCGAGCAACTTCTTCGTCCTTCAACTTCAGCTCCTGAAAACACACGAGACACGATTAGCACTCTAGTGGGCAGAGCTCAAACTGTCCATATTTTCGGAAAATTCCAATCTATTGTGCCTGCTTGTTCAAAAAAACAAAAATTACAGGAGGATGCTCAAGACTGCTTAAATGTAGGAAGGCAAAAGCCTTCCTACATGTACACGTCTTGTGGGTAAAATGTTTTCAAGTTATGTCTCTACATGTATTAAAGTTTAGGACGACGTCAAGGATGGTGTCTAGGACGATGCCGAGGATGACCTCAAGGACGCCCTCAAGGACGACATCTAGGACGACCTCTAGGGCGATGTCTAGGACGACTTCTAGGATGACGTCAAGAACGATGCTTAGAGGAGGACACTTAAGGAGGATGTGGCGTATTTGCGTGGGCGGCCACGTTCGCCTGTGGAAGGCGTTGTAGATGTCAAGGCCGTAGATGTAGACGCAATCACCTCACAGTCCATTGCACATAAGCACACAACAAACACAGATGAAGTCTGAAGCACCTTTTGCACATGGCACTCCGGCAGTGACATCACGCTGATGACGTATGATGACATATTTAATGGCCATCTTCCGGGCACAATGCCGCTGCTCTTTTTCTACATAATGTCACAAGTGAGGTTGTCCTAGACCTCTAGGACGACCGCAAGGATGACGCCAAGGTAATGGGATAAGTAGGGTCGCCCACTGAGCGGTGGTCTGCCACTCAATCATATTTTGATCAACTTTTTCGCTCAATGGGACAAGTAAGAAAAGAGTTGCTGTATCACACACCTAAGGCCACAAAGTTACTGCATCCCAAAACGTCAGTTATTGACATTTCAGGGATGAACTCAAAACCACTAAATAAATTTGACCGTCAACCTGATTTAGCGAAGCATTCCTGAAAATAATAAGTGCAAAAGGGATCATTTCAAATGTATTTTATTTAGAATGCCTCGAAGTTTGTTGCTGGCGTACCAGCCAAAACAATTAAGTGACCCTCGTTTCATTTTTCCAAAAAAAATTGAAGAGCCCCTTCACTTCACGTGAAGATGGAGGACCAGCAAAGCTGTTATCTCTATGACATCTAGGACGATGACTAGAGGACGACGTCTAAGACGACCTCAAGGACAACTTCTAGGACGGTTTGAGGACGACCTCAAGGACGACGTCTGGGATGAACTCAAGGGCAGCTTCTAGGATGACACTGAGGATGATGCCTAGGACGAACTCAAGGGCAACTTCTAGGACGACCTAGAGGAAGACGTCTAGGACGACCTCTCGGACGACCTCAAGGACGACCCTCGGTGACTTCTAGGATGACTTCTAGGACAATGTCTAGGATGACCTCAAGCACGACTTTAGGACAACCTCAAGGACGACCTCGAGAACGATGCCTACAGATGCTAACAAGGGATCAGGACCAAACTATTTAATAATGCCAAGGTAGGCTAACTCACGCTGGTTGCCCCCTCTTAGTTTTTATTTATTCATACTTGACTCCTCTTTTCGTTTTTATTTCTTCATACTTGCCACGACCAATGGGGAGTTCTGTCGACATGTGAGGACGCATTTTTCCCAGACCTAGCGTATACAGCTTCGTTGTAAAAACAAACTCGGCACTCGGGGCTTTTAGTGAATCATACCAGGGCCCGTTTGCTTCAGAGCCGGTTAACTTTAACTGCGGTTAAAAGTTAATTGCCCTTCCCTACTAGGTACCTACAAGTACCTAGCCAAGTTTGACAAGGGCTGGATGAGCGATAGCTGTGTTTTATTATGGGGTGGTAGCTGGTGTCACCAACTGGTTTTAGCGAATACAGTAGAACCTCGTTGATACGTTTTGAAGAAACCGCGAGAAAAAACGTATTACCGGGAAAACGTACGATCCAAACTCACCATTTTCAAGCACAAAAAAAAAAAAAAAAAAATAGTCGAGAATGAGATCGAACAGCGTTTAATACAGCGCGTCACTTGCCGAAAGCGTCTGTCAGCTTCTGCTGGCAAGTGCCAGCAGAATCGTTCTGCGATGGCGTCATGACTTCGCGAAAGCGCGTCGCTTTCGCGACGCCATCGCAGAACGAAACGAAAAGGGCGCGGGCTTGGGCGGAACGCGAAACCGAAGCTGCCAAAGATGCCAAGCTGCCAACGCAAAGAAAGAAACAAAGAAATGCCAGATTTGTTCATTTCCTACAACCGCGCTGCCGCTACTGCTCACTTGTACGTCATAGTCTAGAGTTACTCTTGCGCACTCTTGCAAACGGTGCTTTCAGCCCTCGGAACGCCGAACAGTGCCTCAAAGAGCTTGCTGGAGTTACCGAGAGCGACCCATAATCACGTGTCTACTTCGGAAACGCTTGAAAAGCCGTAAGCGAACGTACTGCTACGGTAATGAAGAGAACATGCGCTCGCACGGGCGAACGATCGGTAGACAGCTGTATTTGGGTTTCGATTTTTATGCTGCTGCTTCGGTTGCTCGTTACGACAGCATTCGTGCCACTTTCGCCAGCGGTGGCACTTGACAAGAGGAAAGTGAACGACAGCGCCAGATGGACGCGCTGTTGTTACGAGCGGTCAGTACGCCGCCGCCGGAGTTCCAATCGCTCGAATCCTTTGTTATTATTTCATGGGAAAGATTCTTTGACGAATCGAATAATGAGCTAAGATAGTAAAACCGCGCTGTGTGTTCTGTAGACGACCTTAATCACCCGGACGGCTCTGGAAGTTGCGGAGAACAATAGACGCAGCGGCGGCATGCCAGCGGTCACTGCCAGACCGTCTCCGTACGCGCGCGCCATAAATGCCTCGGCGCACTCGGCGCTCGTTCGTCAAGACCGGATGTTCGGAGCTCCGTTGATTGCCAAAAAACGTATGATCCGATCGACATTTGACAGAATGTTGAGCGTATTTTCCAGGAAATCGTGTTATCCGGGAACGTATGAACCGGAAAAAAACAGCGCAGCTCTATGGGACGTTTCCCGTGCCTCACTCGCGAACATATGAACCGGAAATCGTATGAACCGGGAACGTATCAACGAGGTTCTAATGTATAAGTGGCTCCCATGGAAAAAGTTCCTGAAAAGTGAGACCAAAAACGCAAGCTATCGGGTTTTCGCAACGCAGCTCCGCATACCTTTGAGCAGACATTTTTTGTTGCTCATGGTACAGATATTAGGTAAGGTAAAACTAAATTCACCCTTGTTTGGAAATTTTCTAAATGCTTGGCTGTCTAAATTTGAAGACAAGCCTCATTGAAATTTCCTCCCAAGTTCAAAGGAGGACGACGAAGTTCAGTCCTAGAAACAATAAGGAAGAAGTGAACAGTGAAAGGCAGGCGGCTGGCCAGCATGTAAGAACTGTATATAACACCATCATAAATTGAAAAACCTGTAATTCAAATCCAGTAAAAATAGACCTATTAGTAAGTTACCCAAGCATCGAGTAGAATGCTTGAAGTGTATTTCTACGGTCCGCGTGTGCTGGCCTTCCCGTATAAACGATTCAAGTAAATAATCATAATAAGGCTTTGACAAATGCACGTGCAAGGCACAATATGTTTTAGGCTTTTTGCTTTAGAACAGTTACTACAGTAGAACCTCGTTGATACGTTCCCGGTTCATACGATTTCCCGGTTCATACGTTCGCGAGTGAGGGCACGGGAAACGTCCCATAGAGCTGCGCTGTTTTTTCCCGGTTCATACGTTCCCGGATAACAAGATTTCCTGGAAAATACGCTCAACATTCTGCCAAATGTCGATTGGATTATACGTTTTTTTGTTGTTTTTTGGCAATCAACGTTGCACTTGCATATTCAGAGCTCCGAACGTCCGGTCTCGACGAACAAGCACCGAGGTATACACAGCGCGCGCGTGCGGAACGGTCTGGCAGTGCCCGCTGATAATGCCGCCGCTGCGTCTATTGTTCTCCGCAACTTCCGAAAGCCGTTCGGGTGCACAAGGTAGTTTACAAAACACACAGTGCGGTTTTACTGTCTTAGCTCATTATTCGATCCGTCAAAGAATCTTTCCCATGAAATAATAACAAAGGATTCCGAGCGATTGCAACTCCGGCGGCGGCGTATTAACCGCTTCGTAACAGCGCGCCCATCTGATGCTGTGCGTTCACTTTCCTCTTGTCAAGTGCCACCGATGGCGAAAGTGGCACAAACGCTGTCGTAACGAGCAACCGAAGCAGCAGCGTAAAAATCGAAACCAATACAGCTGTCTACCGATCGTTCGCCCGTGCGGCGCGCATGTTCTCTTCAGTTGTCAATGTGTCAACACCGTAGCAGATGCGTTAAGCTTGCGGCTAGTGATGGGACGAATTACCGGAGATTCGGATTCGGACAGATTCGAAATTTCCGAACTTCCACGACAATATTCGGGAGATTCGGAGATTTGTCCGAGTCGTCGCTGGTTGCAGGCGGCAGCATGAACCTTGTCAGTAAAGCTTCGCGAACGCGGTCAGTTGTGTTTCTTTTAGGTACTGTTACTGCATGTAACCAGATTTCGTCTTGTTTATTTCAGCGTATGGTATGTACTGTACTGTCATTCTAAACCCTGGCACATGCCCAGATCCAGCTGAGCTGATCGGTAGTGGTTCGACGTGAGCCTAACCAATGCACGGTCTGGTTTTGTGCAGTTTCAGTGGTGATCGGTAAAATGTAGTGAAATGCTGCGTATTATACATAATGTGGCTGTAATGCACGATCAATATATTCGGGCAAGGAAATTATTAGTCTCCTTCTCTAGAGCAGCTATGTGTCTGTACCTGTAGGCGAAGAGCGAGATGAATGTTGCTCGTCACAACTTCGGCTCAGCGTGCATACCGGCACCGGTGGAGGTCTCTCCGTTCTCGGCAGCAAGTTTTGTGTACGTGAACTTCATTTTATCAAAAGAAACAGAACCAAGGTGTATCCAACGCGAAACAAACACTAACTAAATCAGATATCATTAACAGAAAGTGTACAATTGTACCTTTCTGGTTACGTAGTACAGCTGTAAGAGTTTCAGGTTGTTTCCCGTGTTTTGATAACAATATCCCAGTGGACACACGTTGAAGATAATCGAATCGAGCATACTCACTTGTGTGGTGTAGTACCACTATAACCGTAATTATGGACATGAAACGTGTCAATGCCGAACATGCACGTCACGGCATCGATCTCTTCTTGCGATGACAAACATGCACTTGTATTTTCCCCTGCACACTAGCATGCTTTATTTTGTGTCGTAATCGAAACCGAAACCAATTTTCCAGTGATATCTGGCTACTGATTCTCGACAAACATCAAAATAATATAAACAAAGCGAAACATTTTATTTATTACTATGATATTATATTACAATATTATTTTGCGCACTTCGTAGAATTTAGTGAAGTTAATATCGTGAAAAGTTGAAACACTCATCAACATGATCTGACAACCCTTGGCAACGCTCGAATCTTTCCGAACTTTTCTGAATCGCTAGGATTCGTCTATTCTTCCGAATCTTTCCAATCTCAGACTGAAGCGTCGAATCTGATTCGGATAAGATTCGTCCCATCACTACTTACGGCTTCTCGAAGCTGGTTTTGAAAGTGAGACACGTGATTACAGATTACGCTCATGTAACTCAGCAAGCTCTTAGAAGCTTACTGTTCCGGGCTGAAAGCACTGTTTGCAAGAGTGCGCGAGATAACTCGTAGACCGGGGTTCTCGAAACTTTTTGGCCTCATGAGACGCCAGAAGCCTCAAAACTGCACTGAGCCCCCCCCCTTCGCATATTTGCCGACCGAGAAGAGAGATGCACAATTGTAGGCAATTTTGCTGTACTGCTTCCCATATATCCCCCACCATATCAATCGCAATGCCAGTACAAAGTGAGATGAAGGTGCTTCGCATGGTCTTGCTGCTGCGGCCTTCAAACACGGGGAGAGGGGGAGTTACAGCTTGGGTATCTGCGGAACCCATGAGACCAGTTCGTGGAACACCTGTGTTCCGCGGAACTAGTTTGAGAACCCCTGTTCTAGACTATGACGTACAACGGAGCAGTAGCGGTAGCGCGGTTGTAGTAAATGAACAAATCTGGCATTTCTTTGTTTCTTTCTTTGCGTTGGCAGCTTTCTTTGGCAGCTTCGGTTTCGCGTTCCGCTCAAGCCCGCGCCCTTTCGTTTCGTTCGGCGATGGCGTCGCGAAAGCGGAAGCCGCTATCCCTCAAGGAAAAGTTGAACATTCTTGCTGCCGTCGACCGGGACCCGAAGCGGAAACGGATCGACATCGCCAGAGACCTTGGACTGCCTGCCTCAACGGTGAACACGGTCGTGTCGAAAAGAAAGGACATCGAATCAAACGCCTTAGTTTTCAGCTCGGCTACCAAGCAAGCCCGTGGAGCGAAGCACGGGGAGCTGGAAGCTGCTTTGCTGAACTGGTTCAAGCAAGCACGAGCTTCTGGAGTGAATTTCGACGGCAGCATACTTCGGGAGAAGGCTAAGGAGATCGCCGAAATGTTGGACATCGACGATTTCACCGCGTCGAACGGATGGATAAGTCGGTTCCGAACCCGGCATGGTATCTCATACCGTCAGGTGAACGGAGAGGCGGCCAGCGTAAATCCGGCTGACATAGAGAACTGGGTTGCCTTGCTCCCGGGCATCGTTAACGCCTATCGCCCGTGCGACGTGTTTAACGCGGACGAACTTGGGCTTTTCTTCAAGGTTCAGCCAACGAAGTCCCTAAGTTTGAAGGGAGAATCCTGCCACGGCGGCAAAGTGAGCAAAGACAGGATAACTGTGCTGCTCTGCTGCAACGAAGATGGAACGGAGATGATCAAACCATGGATGATCGGCAAATGGAAGCAGCCAACATGCCTGAAGAACATCGCCAGACTTCCTTGCGTGTACAAGCACAACACGAAGGCTTGGATGACTTGTAGTTTGTTTGAGGTATTCCTTCGCTATCTCGACGGGCGCCTAGGCTGCAAGGATCGCAAGGGACTGCTGTTCCTAGATAACTGCTCGGCGCATCCCAAGGATACGTCCTTCCTGCGGAACCTTCGTGTCGTCTTCCTGCCGGCAAACACAACGAGCCATCTGCAGCCACTGGATGCGGGTATAATCAAGAATGTCAAGCATCTGTACCGAAAGTGCATTGTTCGGCGATTCCTTGCTCGCGTGTCCCGAGGAGAAGACCCTGGCAAGCTCACGTTGCTCGACGCGATGCACTACCTCAACACGTCTTGGGAGAGTGTGACGCAAGCCACGGTCCGAAACTGCTTCAAGAAGTGCGGTTTTCGACGCTTGCCAGAAGCAGAGGAGTCGGAGCCTAGCACGAGCGGAGCCGCCGAGCCCTGCATGAGCGACAACTCCGACCCGTGTGTGAGTGATGAGGACGACATGGACGAAGAGCTCCGGTCCACTGGCACCGACATCGCGTTCGGCGAATTCGTCGCAATGGATGATGATCTCGCAACATGCGACCCACAAACTGTTGCGGACATCGTGGCGGAGCTACGGCAAGGTGAAGTGTCGGGAAGCGACGACGACGACGACGAGGAGCAGGAGAGGCCGCCGGCAGCTACGTTCGCCCAGGCCGTCACGGCATTGGATGTTCTTCGTAGCTTCTTCGACCACAAGAGCAGCTGTGGTGTGGAGAAGAGCTTGCAGACGCTGGAGAAGGAGCTTTTCTTCGCGAAAGGTCAAGGCACTCGCCAGCAGAAGCTGACAGACGCTTTCGGCAAGTGAAGCGCTGTAATAAACGCTGTTCAATCTCATTCTCGACTTTTTTTTTTTTTTGTGCTTGAAAATGGTGAGTTTGGATCGTACGTTTTCCCGGGTAATACGTTTTTCTTCTCGCGGTTTCTTCAAAACGTATCAACGAGGTTCTACTGTACTGCAGACGCTAGCAGAGCAGCGCGTGTAACTACACTCGTAGCGTGCACCTCGGGTGCTGGGAAATTCAGCAAAAGGTCTATCGGGACGCTTAGTGCTGCTTTTGTGTGCAGTCAATACCCGGCCGAATGAGTCATGCAATTCACTTTCTAAAGACGTTGCCATGCTGTCAATTATCGCGTTCATTTAGGCTTAGGAATGGCCAGAATAAAAAAAACTAACTAAAAAATGTGGCAAGGTCATTGCTCATGCTTTGTGATTTAAGTGAGGTAAGGCGAGCTAAAAGCCTCCTGCACCATTCATTGCTAACGCGCCTGATATTGCAGCTACAACGACATATTAGTTTCAAAGCGAGCAGCGCTCACTCACCACGGGGCACCGCCTATGCTTCCTGCCGCCCAGCTCTGCTGGTCACGTGACCTAAAATTCCCCCTCATAGGGAAATGCGATTAACTTTCAAATCGCGGTTAGAATTAACCGGCTTCAGTGCAAGCGGGCCCAGAGGGCGCTAAGTGTTTCATTCATGTCACATGCGAGGGATGGTACTGATAGAGTTCATACGGGTCGCTCAGTTTCGGTTCAGTTATGTTCAGTAGTTCGGTGTTGGTTCACCCTCTGTTAGGCCTATTGAAGGCTGCAGTGCGAGGATATGAACGGCCAGAATCTCACCAAGATAAGAATGGCAGAGAGGTTTTCAGTCATTGCACATCCAGAGCAAGCTTTCACTAAGACACTCCCGTGTTCTATGATCTTTCCGAGCGTGATGCAAAACCAATGCATGACAAAATACGAAGGTGGCGCACGCTGGATGACCGACATGAAAAAGAGAAGATGACGCCATGCGCTTGTCATATCAGCGACTTCTGCATCACCATGGAATGAAGCCCCGAAAAAGTGCCCACCCTCCAAGAAAAGGCAGAAATCATGCATGCTTGAATCAAAAAAGGCACTCTTTTTTGCACTTCTGGAGGGGTATATGGACTTCAATGTGAGGCCCCAGCTTGCTCTCGCAGTTTGCTGGTAACGGCACGGATTGTGGTGTCAGAAAAAACAACAACCTTAATTCGATTCTTCAGAAGTTTTAAGGTTTCCTTCACTCACTAGCCGGCATGGGTCGTCTCTAACAAACTAAACTCATAATCGCAGGGCAATCCACATTTTAGGCTCTCAAACTATTGCAATGTCACAATAGCTCTCTTTATGCAGTTACATTAAGACTATGCTTATAAAATTGAATGCTTATAAAATGTAATTTTCGATTCAACAATGTTCCCGATTGACCGAAGTAATTTGCAGCTCCCCTAGACTCGTCAGATCTAGTATAAACTGTAAATGGTTTGTAAGCCCCACTGCAAAACATTCCCATTGCAAAATGAAATGAAAATCTCAGTTTTGTTTTTGAGATATCCTTTTGGCACAAGGCATGGTGCAATTTCCCACACATACAGTGTTATTGAAGCAGCACGTAGAAGATTATCCATCCTGGCACATTGTGGTGCAAATGGCCTAGCAGTTCCACGCTGCACAGTGTTCATCTCAATATGCGTAACCAACTAGCCCAGCAGTTTATCTTGAATAGGCGAGGTTATCGAAATCAAGGGGGCTCCACTTCACCTGCTGGGCACGAGACAGCTCCGCCTGGAGCCTGGCGTACGCCAGTTCCTTGACTTCGGCCACCGAAACGCCGAGGCCGGGAGGCGCTGCCCCACCGCAGGCTCTCGCTGGAACCCAGACAAGGCAGGGCTCAGGACCCGCATAAAAGAACTCCCTCGTCCATTCAACAGGACACAACCGAAGACGTAACCAATTACGGATCATTATTAAATGCAACAAGGTTACGCTTACCACAAAATACTTGCACGGAAAATTTACTTAGCTCATTACATCGCAATATTAAGATACTTCGACAGGGTGTTTTCAATCCCGGGCTCACTCTAAGATCGCCCTTAAAAATCGGCACCAGCACGCTGCGATTTAAAATTAAAAACCGAAGGAGTAATTTAATGGTGCATTTTACCTCGCAAATTTTCTATGCATAGCTCCCTTCCTGCGAAGTCGGTGGAAAGCCAATGAATCTGTTGACAGCGCACATCAGGAGATGGCACCGCATGCACAAACATGAACTCGGTTGTTTGCATTGTCATTCACCACTGACCTTGGCGAGCCTCATTTTTGATGAGAGAGCTACGCCTCAAACGCTTACAAGGTGAAATCCGCTATGGTAGCAAAAATGCGAACAAAGGTGAAACAGAAGCACGACAGGATTTTTCTGTTGCTGGGTTCGTTAGCAAGTTTTTTTTTCATCACAAAAAGTAGTGCTACATGTCGCAACCAGATGCCAAAGTTTCAGCCTGGTCGGATACCTTATTCAAAAAGTTATAAGTGATTTTCTGAAAATTTCATCTGGGAAAATGGAGCCCATTTCTGCCTGTTTTCGGTTTCTGGTGCTATAAAGCCCCATGTAATGGAAAAGCTCAGTCGGCCGTCCATTTTCCACATTGGGAAATGCGGAAAATGGCGGCTGAGGGAGTGGTCCAAGTCACTCAGGCTTGATCTAAAATGGATCGTAAAAAACGACACCTGCATGCAGCAAACTTAACTTTTCATCAAGGTGTACTTCACAGGTCGGCTTTTTCTTGTAAAATTACAAAGCGTAGTTCTTTTTCTGTAAAAAATAGGGCCAGGAAACTTGCCAGGGTCTACGGCGGGCGACGGCCCAGACGACCAAGTCCAGTAGTGGGGTGTGTTTGGAGTTAATATCGATAGATGGCGTCGGGAGCAGCGTCCGAAGGTGCAGCCGACCAGCGAAAAGAAAGCAGACGACACGCAGACGAATTCATTGGCAGCAAAAGCGCCGTCGATATGCAGACGCGTTTTTAATGCGAATAGCATTCTTTGGATACTTCACGCACTTTTCGTCTATGTCATCTATCTATCTATCTATCTGGCTATCTAACCTCTTACGCCGCGGGTCGATAAATAAATAAAAAAGACCGGCGCCGGCTGGGATTCGAACCGTTGACCCTTTGATCAGCAGGCAGACGCGCTAACCACAGAGCTATGAAGGCAGTCATTCAACGCACTCTAAACGGTTGTTTATATCTTTACCATAGACGCGCTTTACAGCGCTGTCACAGCTGCCGGTGCGCGCGCGTTCCATGCACGAGGGCTCATTCCGTCTCGTGCGCTGAGCACGGCCGCTAGCTCACCCTCTCCCGCGCTCGGGAGAGGGTGATGTAGCGGCGTGCTCAGCCTCACGAGAGCGGAATGAGCCCTCGTGCATGGAACGCGCGCGCACCGGTAGCTGTGACAGCGCTGTAAGCGCGTCCTATGGTAAAGATATAAACAACCGTTTAGAGTACCGTTGGTTGAGACTAGCTGAGACGCCAGAAAGTCTGGTCGGTACCATTTTGAGTGTTTGTGCGTATGGCGCGTGCTTTGCTCGCCTTCCTAAGTGACACAAACGCACGTGCTGGGCTGCGGGAGATCGTGCGCAGGGCTGTGAAAGTGTCAACAAATTTAGAATCGCCTCAAGAGTGGGCTGGCGTATCTAGAGTGTGCCGGCCACCTGACGAACGCGCATAACTCCGCACCGTTTGATGCTATTCGCATTAACGTAGATAATCATTCCCAAAGGATGGGTTCTGCTGAGTTTTTACTTCAAGTTTTGGTTTTGAGGGCGAAGCTCCTTAGGGGCTAGCCATGTCCGCATGTCTCGTCCACCGTAGGCCCGCGTCGGGTGCTCGTGCTTCTGCTCGTGAGATAAGTGCTCACGAGCACGCGATGCTATGCTCACGTGCTCGTGTAGGGCAAAAGAAAAAAAGATGACAAAATATTACGCAAAAAGAAAAAGAAGAAAAAAAAAGAGTAGGGGTTTTGAGATGCCATCCCATCTGTCTGCTTAAAGAGAAACTGCACATTCTCCTACAGCCATGAATGAAAAGGACCGAAAAGCTGGGCATGCAGCGCCTCAGCGTCTACGTAGACAGCAAGCTGCTCCGGAGACCAGGGCGCGAGAAGCTGCTGCACAGCGTCCAAAACGCTCAGGCGGACCCGGAGTTAGAGCTCGGGAAGCGGCGGCAAAGCGTCAACGCCGACAGCAAGCAGCAATACCCATGACCAAAATCAGTATCATCAGCACCACCCGAGCTTCGCCCCAATCAACATCATTCACCACGTGGAGATGCGGTCATTTTATTGTCCGCACTTGTTTTTAACCAGAGGTACATTTTCAAAAGATCATTTCAATAAACCACGGTTGTCGCGAGCCGTCGCGATAAGGAGGTAGCGCCATCTATCAATACGAACGCGAACACAACCCCACTACTGGACCCCTGTCGTCTGCGTCGCTGCCCGCCGCAGACCCTAGCAAGTTTCTTGGCCTTATTTTTACAGAAAAGAGAGCTACGCTTTCTGACTTTACAAGGAAAAACCAACCTATGAAATACACTTTGATGAAAAGTTCAGATTGCTATGTGCAGTGTCGATTTTGCGGTCCATTTTAGATTGAGCCAAGGTGACTTGGACCACCTATATACTAGCAGACATAGTAGGTTTGGTGCTGTGCTAATAGGGATAAAGTTTAGGTTAGCCAAGGGTTATGCAAGTAGGGTTACATTTGGGTTAGGTGAGGATCTCATCCAATAGGGCTAGGCTCAGGGTTGGCGTTAAGTTGCTAGCAGGGTTTTGGGTTACATAGGGCTAGGTGAGGCTAGAGTTATGCCAGCCCAGTTAAAAATACCCATTGGTTCCAATTGGAAAGTCAGTTGGTACCAATTGGAATCTGAGAGATCCCAGTTGGAATCACAGAATCCAATTGGTTTTGGCATTACCAATTGGTGGCTCCAATTGGAATTGAGATTTCCAGTTGGAACCTAATCCACCAACTGGCCATTCCAATTGGGATGCATTTTTCCAACTGGTCATCCCAGTTGGGATAGTTGTTTCCAATTGGTATCCAGTGATACCAACTGGGTTACATTTTTCCAGTTGGTGACTCCAATTGGAATTGAGATTTCCAATTGGAACCTAATCCACCAACTGGCCATTCCAACTGGGATGCATTTTTCCAACTGGTCATCCCAGTTGGGATAGTTGTTTCCAATTGGTATCAGTTATACCAATTGGGTTACATTTTTTTAATTGGTTATCCCAAATGGAATGTTTCCCTTTAGAATCTGTTTCGAGATCCCAATTGGAACGGTAGTGCCCAATTGGCATGTGATGCACCAATTGGCCATTTCATTGAGTATTTAATTATTCCAATATCAATTGAATAAAACAACTTCCAAACGGTAAAAAGTCTTATTGGGATTTAAACCTATCATTGGACACTCCAATTAAGGGAGGACACTCCCAAAAGGGTCAACTTTGCAAATTTTTATCTGTGTACATAAATTGTACAAAAGATGAGTCGTATTTATCAGGAACACACTGACATTGCTTAGGAAAACTATAACTAGGGATTAAACTAATGTAATACCCAACATTTTTCTTCACTGCAACTGAGAAAACCAAATTTTTTAAAAGTAATTTATTTTATACTAACATCACATTGACAAATCAAATAGATTTTTTTGTATTTGTAAAAAAAGAAAGAAACAATGTCACCATTGCAGTGCCCATTAAATTCCAGTTAGCAAAAACAATGAGTGAGCCTTTCTTTTTGTGCCATTGCAAAACAATAGTTATGCCAAGAAGTGGACTGGAGAATAATGTGTTCAAAGTGCATGAACCTCTACCTTTTCTTTAGCATCGGTGGACCCAAAATAATTTATAACAAAATAACTATGAAGTCAAAACAAATGAAACTTTCTGGGAATATTCTCTAGATGTTGGTGAATGTAGAAATGAAATTTTTCAAAATATTTTTTTCAGTTTTTTTTTTGTATTGGAGGCTTGGAAACGATTTTTTAAAACCTTTTAAAAGAGTTTTAGTTGATCATTTCGATGCCTCCGATAACGATACCCGATACTCCGATACCGCATTTGCGTATGTATCGCTATCGGATCTGATCGGATCACTTGCCCATACTTTTTTAAATCTCAAAATGAGGACAATTTGTGCATGAAAATTGAAAGCGGAAGGATTTTTTTCTTTGTTTTGTATCGTGTTGTAATCTATTTCTTAAATATCGCGAGTAAACTTCCGCTAAAATCGGCTTTTCCGCTAAAATCGGCGGGAATCGTTGGAAGCATCTGTGCACACTGGGCAAACAAAGATGGCGTCCGCGTATGATCTCTCTGCGCACATGGCTCCAATCATACCGATGGCAGGCACATCTGTGGCATGGTTACAGTAGAGATTCAACAAGTCATGCTTTATTGCTGCGAGTGCTGAGTAGTGTGGTGATAATTACTTCATTTGGCCTGCCACCTCGTTGGAGCGCGAAGGATGGATAACAAACAGTTTAAGGGTGCAAGGTAAGAAAACTTCTTTGTTTCTTTTCTTGATGCTTGCTGCATTGCAAACAGGCGATTTCTGATTTATAAATATCCTGAGACACTCCTAGCTATATGGTCAGTGCAGGGTAGGAGCTTGAATGAATGAAGCTCTACGAAATAGAATATTTTGAGCTGTCAGCTTGAATGTCTTTGTTACCCAGTGTAATGAAATGTCAGTGAAAAAAAGTGTTTTAGGCATCTAAAAAAATGAACTATAGATTCCTGAAAGCACTGACTTGCCACAGTTTACCATAATTGCCATAATTTACTTTTGAGATTATTAGTTCGAGATTCCTGAAAGCACTGACTTGCCACAGTTTACCATAATTGCCATAATTTACTTTTGAGATTATTAGTTCGTCGTAATTTTGAGATTGTCTTAATTTACTTTTTTGTATTATTAGACAGAGTGAACACATTAAGTGTCATGCTTTTAGAAGTAATTGTGGTGTGAGCAGTTACTAGTTAAATAATCTTGAGTGCATTGTTAATGAATTACAGGTTTCAGTGGAAAATGGAGTAGGTGTCAATTTCAGTGGGAAGATGAAGTACAGGTGTCAATTTTAGTGGGAAAATGGTGGCTAACAGATCTCAAATACATGGAGCTGAATGGTGCCAGTTACCAAAAATTGCCCCATTCTCGTAATATTTTTGATAATCAGTTATAACTTTTAATTGAGATAAATTAGTTCTGAAACTTTGGCATCTGGTTTCGGACCGCTGACGCTACATTCGACATATTATGTCGAATGTTTCTCACCCTACACAAGCTTACTGGCACCAGTGGGACCCTTTTTTGCCCCATAATTTAAAGAGTAAAAGCGAATACCTCTTTTCATTCTCTCCTTTGCAAAATTTGATGACAAGGTGGTGGGGATAGTGTTGTCGTCATTGGCAACGACATCAATCCTCAGAAGTTTGCCATAAAGCTTTGTGATACCCACGGCGACAAAATTTAAGTGTGGCTCATACAGCGGACATGAGCAAAGCGTGAGCATTCTATTTGAGCTTAAGACAATACCTCGACATGCAATCAAGTAGTGGCTCGTGCTCAGTTACTGCGACGACAGGAGTAGCCGAACCTTAGCAATATGTGGAATTCATTGTGTGACCTGTGCCTTGCCAACCACAGCGTGTGGATATGATAAACATTCGTGGCATGTAATCAGCTTCAGATCATGAGGTCACTTGCTCTGTCTGCGAGTTTAGGAGGCAAACGCTGGTATTTTTGTTTTTCTTCTGCGACTGCCATGCGTGGATAGAAAATCTGTGTTTTATAGGTTGTGAATGTCAATGAATAATCGAAAGCTGTATTTACTGAAAGTACAAGGCTCTTTGTACTGCCCCTTTTAATGACGCGTCGAGCATCATACAACTTTTACCTAATGTGAGCCAAGTGTTTACCCATTTGTTGTACGTCTAGACTTTGCTACATTTTTTCACAATGCTTCTTAGATATGCAACCTAACTGGTACACGTGTTTGACATGCAGGAGGCAGAGCTGAGCATGAAGGAGATGGCGATGCTGTCATCAACTGCATCCAAGTTCCGCAAAACATTGGTCTCAACGTTCAACCTGTAATATTTAGGTATCCCGCTAGTCAAAATAAAGCTTTCATTTGACATATACTCTTCACTGTTGTGCATCCTGTGCATATAATGAATGTCCAGTTCAGCTAATTGCTTGTTCTTGCTTTAAGATTTGTGCCAATGAATGGTAGCTAAAAAGCAAGCAAGTGGGCTCTTTCTGTAGTTTCGAGTTTGAAAGTCCCAAAACACAACTTGTTACACTTTCAATGGGGAAAATACTACTTGGTATTTCTATAAATGAAAGTCCGAAAACAGATGGTTACGGTTCCAATTGGAATAGTACCAACTGGTTACGGTTCCAATTGAAAAAAATGCCAATGGGTATTTCTCCAATTGGGAGTCCGAAAACACAGATGGTTACGGTTCCAACTGGAATAGTACCAACTGGTAATGGTTCCAGTTGGTACGGTTCCAACTGGAATAGTACCAACTGGTAATGGTTCCAGTTGGTAAAATGCCAATGGGTTTATTTCCAGTTGGACAAATACCAATTGGTATTTTTCCAGTTGGGAGTCCGAAAACACAGATGGTTACGCCAACTGGTACCAATTGGAAAAACCAATTGGACCCAATGGGTATTTTTAACTGGGAGTAGTTAAGTTAGGGTTAGGTTAGGCTGTGCTAACAGAGTCAAGTTCAGGTTAAGATCAGGTTGGGCTCGACTTTCGAGGAGACATTAAGCCGGCCAGAGCCCGCTCCCGAGCTCGCAGCGCGAGACGACTCACCAGGGCTCCCGGGAGAGCAGAGGTCGTGCAGCGGAGTGGGCGTGTCGGGGCCCTCCGTCGTGGTCGAACTGGCCGAGCTGCTCTGGGTCACCCGGGAACTCCGCAGTGCCGCCCGGCGGTCTTCCTCGAGCTGCTCGAAGCGCCGGCCAATGCGCGCCCGCAGCATCGCCACTCGCTCGTCCGAGTCCGAGTGGCTGCGAGCTCGCTCCACGGACGCAGGGGGACTCTGCCTGGACGGATGAATGCACACGGCTGAACCCTTTTCATCGGGCAGAGGCTCGCACCACCCAGTCGGTGTGCCGACACAGTGCTGTCAATTTCTGATTCGGTCCAGACACGGTGCTCTGAATTTCTGATTCGCTCGAGAAGACTGGCCAGCGAACCTGCCGCCACAGCTTTATGCTTCAACCACTAGGTGCCGTCAACTTCCCTGGAGTCATCATATGGTTGTCTGCAAATCCCACTCAATGAGTGATGACAGAGACCTTTTCAAAATCGAAATCGCCTGTCCCTCTTCTCTTCTCACAGAAAAGGGGAATGATGTAAGGAGTATTCATGGTGCACTTACCGTCTAACTTGTGCCTTTCTTTATATTTGTACGGCTCTTTGCCACTTACCAAAGCACCTAAACAAACCATCTAGGTCTTTGAAATACATGTGCTGAACAAACGATATGACAAACAAACATACTTCTTAACAAGTTTTTCTCCTCACTGAAAATTCACCAAACTTTCCAGGCTTTCTCAAATTCCTGAAATAAATGTAAGGGCACAAACGAGTTGAAGTACATTAAACATGATTCAAGAACCCTGAGACTGCAGGTAACGACAGACACACTCATGTCTCAATCCTCTCCTTGGCTTTTTCCGTGTGGAGACAGAATGACCGAGTGACCGAACAGCAAGATAAAAAATTATTTACCGGTTCTATATGGTTTCATGAGAGAAGCGAGAGAAGCGCGTAGATTGAGCTTAGAGGTCTCAAGGTCCCGTGTTTGCGCTCCTGCTTCTTTTATGTTGCTCTATTTATCCTTGGAGGCATTGTAGGCTACACCCACTAATCCGGAGAAACTGAGACATTGTTAGGTATACAAAGACTTCTTGATATTGTTTTGTGTTTTGTTAGTTTTTGGACAGGCAGTTGAATGGTCGAGGTGAGGTGAAGGGAACCAGCGAGCGCGGTGCTGAGAGACACTTCCCGTACCCGCCGTCGTGGAATTCGAGGGGGGAGGATTCCGGGAAATTTGGCGATGCGCGGGAGGAGCGAGAGAGAGAGAGTCTACGCTAAGCATCGGAGGGCCACTAGGACTTCCGAGAGGTCTGTAACCCAGTTGGAATAAGCGCAATCCGGGGTTGCCATCATCCCATCTGCGGCAACCACTACAGCAAGAACCTAGCTGTCATCCTAAGAATGGAAGTTCCTGGACGAATCCCAACATCCCATCTGGTCTCAACGTCACTCCATTGACCTAGGCTAAAAAGTGAACACAGAAAATATCTGTTAAACCTACTAATAATAGCCACTAACAGCTAGGCTATAAAAATTATAAGGGATAACAACAACCATAACATGTTTTCTATCTAAAGCACTAAATTCATAAGACTACAGTAGTAACATATCATTTGTACATATTTTTTTAATTAGTACGTAACTGCTTGACCACGGCAGCATTGTCGACACGCGGTTCAACAATCGTTTCGTCTTTTCTGTTCAGGTGAGCAAACATTATGAAAAGACCTTTCGAAGTAATAATGTCTACATCATCTTGCTGCTGTGCTCAAGGTCTTCCCACCTGAACTTTGCCTATAAGAGACTGGAACAGTCTATAGTCCGTTGCAACCTAAGAACGAAGGGCGAGGGTAAGACGGGCCGGGAGGAGGAAGCAGACGGAACGCTAAAGAGAGAAGGAGGTTTCCCCTCTCTTCTCCAGTGTTCCGTCTGCTTCCTCCTCCCCAGCCCGCCTTACCCTTGCCCTTCGTTCTTAGGTTGCAACGGACTATAGATATGCAGTTTTTTAGGTATGCAAATGTTGAATTCTTTATTGGTGCAGTTAGAAACCAACTACTTTGTCAATTTATGAACTGATATCTGGTTCTACTGTCAAAAAAGATGGAATAGTCTTGTTTTAGAGCGCAGCTCTTTGGTGCCCGTTTCCGGCTTATGCGGCGTTGCCGTAATTGCGCAGTGCATTATGGGACATCTCCCATGATGCAACGCGCGGAAGGAGGAGGAGGGAGGAGAACGAGGAGGGGAGGAGGACGAGGGGAGGGGGAGGGGCTGGAAGGGAAAGAGGGAGGAGAGGAGGGTGGAGCTTGAAGGAGAAGGAAAGGAGGAGGGGAGGGGAGGAGTACCAGGAAGGATGAGGAGGTGAGGAGGAGGGGCATAGCTGCCCTCCTCCTCCTCAAGAGCTGCTCTCTACTCGGCGTTACAAGGTGTTGTAAATTTCTTTCATTTTTTTCATTCTATTGATATTTGCCTTGTATTTTAAATCTTTTTGTTCCTATACCTGCAAAAACCCCAATAGGGATTGGCAGCATTTTGAAACAAAAAATAAAATTGACACATCAAAAGGAAAAGTCAAGGAAAAATGTTTTTATTCACAGTCTTTAAAGTAATTTTTAATATCTTTCTATAGCATTAGGGTTTCCACAATAGAAATGAATTGTGTTAGTTGTCTGAAGCGCTCAGTCCCTATCGTGCCTGTTATGAAAGACATTGTGACACTGAAAGCCACATCACCTTCTTAACTGATCACTTCAGGGCTGAACCACTAGTCATCAGTTGAGGCAATCATTATATCCCTCAAAGTCTTTTCTCAGTGAAAAATGCTGACTCACCTGCCCACAGCAGCAATATCCCGCATTGCTCCATCTGAAGCGCTTCTCCTGGGTCCGCTGACAATGACAGCCGTACCGCAAACAACTGGCTTGGGCTGTGGCTGCAACTCCAGCTGTGGCTCTGGCACCTCCTTCATCTGCGGGTCTGAATCCATCTCGGGTCGAGTCTGGGGCTGTGCTTGTGGCCCCACCACTGGCTGCGGCTCTGGAGAGGGCTCGGCCCGCGGCTCGACGGGCGACTTGGGCTGCGGCTGGTCCGTGGCAAGGAATCCGCCCGAGCCATTGCAAGAGGCGTAGCCATTCTGCAGGGGTGACTGCGCAGTCTCAGGGGCCGGGCGGAGGTCTGCCATTTGGGCCTCAGATGGGTGCATCTGATTGACACAATAAGAGGACAGGGCAACAATTTTACTGTTCAAGAAGTTTGCAGCTTGATTTTTTTATATCATTTATCCTGACACAAGTCAGAGAAAACATACCACCTTCCCCCAAACAACTGCAATTCAAACGTGTAATCTCAAAGTAAACTGATTTTTTTCCCATCTGCAGCCGCGTGTGGCAGTCGTCGAGAATGCACAAGTTTTCGTGGTGTGACCTATCAGAAGCCAACAAGATCATTTCTTCTCCACCGCTATAGGCCCAAAATGCTCAAGTTGAGCCACCGACTACAGCGCCATTGCAGCCCCTAGCGGGACGCCCTGAGATGAGTGGTTCGCATTGGTCGGCTATGCCAGTCACTAAAATAAATTGCGATAGAGAAGAAATAGAAGCCTGGCATGCACTATTCTCGCAAGATTGATTGCAGTAACAACCTCAGAGATTGTTGTAATTAGTCCTTGAAATTCTACTGCGTATGAGACTCAAACGGCGCCAAACCGGGACCATGGCAGCAGTCCGACAAAAGTAAGTTTCTCCTTCATTGGAGCATCAATTTCGCTAACTAGACCGACAGAAAAACAAGATGGAATCGGCGTCGGAACATACCAGTATGAATACCGACCGTGGGAGTCATTTGGCAATGCCTGTGTGACGGGATATTTGATTTAGGTGCACGACTCTGTCCCTTCTCTTGTTAGTGCCTTGAGAGCGGAAAGAACCGATTTGTTTTGTCAGAGGTGAGGTTGTGAGAAGCATCAGAAGTGAGGTTGTGAGAAGCATCCCAATTTTTCAACATTTGCTCCATATCTAAGCAGTTTGTATTTTTAGTGCAAACGCTTTCTTACTTTATTTGTTGATTCTTCAATTAAAATAAACAAAAATAAAGCAAAAAAATATTTGCCCACTGTTTTATAATTTTCGCATTAAAGGGTTAACAGCTGAGGGACTAATGATTGACGAAGAAAAAATTGAAGCGATCGAAAGAATCGGAGAGCCGCAGAACAAGACTGTACTTCAGCCACTGCTGGGTATGATACAGTACCTTCAGAAGTTTGTCCCTAACCTGGCAGAGAAGACAAGCCCACTCAGCAAGCTAGTCAAGCAAGACATAGCATGGTTGAGGACTGAAGAACAAAGCATCGCTCTAGGAAAGATCAAGCAAGCTCTCAAGCAAGCACCAATGCTAGACAACTATGACACAAACAACAAGACGACAGTTCCTGTCGATGCCAGTTCAAAGCAGGGTGTCTAGCCATTTATTATTTTGAAATTCCTTGACTTTTCCAGGTTTTCCCTGACAATTTCAGGTGAAATTCCCTGACCAATGTAGAGGCGGGTAAATATATAAGACCATTACAACACAAGGCATGGAGCACTGCAAGGATCATTTTGCACGGGCTTAATCCAACTTGCATATTCCGAAATATTCGGGTTCGTCCAGTCCGAATTAAACGAGCACTTTCTTGCCACCGACATCGTCAGTGAAGCAACCACTTCCGGAAACACAATGAAAACACGACACTCAACTGCACACGTCAATAACCGAGCGGCAGCATGCCGGCATGGCCGCCAGATGCACACTTTTGGATACTTTCAGCTGAAGGCTTGGATTGGGGTCTGCGGCTTTTTCAGTTGTTACAAAATCTAGCAGCTCAAACGATCTAGCCTAGTGTCGTGCCCTCAATCCAATCCAATCCAAGGCTTGGACTGGATTTGTCGGCTGTTCCTTTTGCATCGGGTAGCACACTCTACATCGGGTGAGAAGAGCCCGCGTTCCGCTCTAAGCATAATTTATTGCCTATTTTTCTGCCCCCAAGTCCTCAAGTCTTTGCTCAGGGCACTCGATGGCATTTCCAGCTCATTTTCCCTGACTGGGCTCGCTTTTTGACAATATCCCTGACAATGCCCCGATTTTCACCGGTAACTAAAATTTCCCTGACAATTCCCGGTTTTCCCGGTCACTAAACACCCTGTCAAAGGTACTAGGAGCTGTTTTGCTCCAGAACGGAAAGCCTGTGGCTTATGCATCTGCAACTCTGACTAGCACGCAGCAGAACTATCCGTAAATTGAAAAAGAAGCGCTGGCCGTAGGGGACATATATGCAAGAAATTCCACCAATACATCTACAGACGACAACTAGAAATTGAAACCAAACACCGTCTGCTGGAAACCATCAGCAAGAAGCAGTGCCACATCTTCAAAGAATACTTTGTGACATCCAGCCATATGCCCCATCAATCAAGTACAAGAAGGACAAAGACCGGGTTATTGCAGATCTGCTGAGCCGTGATTGTCACCCAAACGTGACAGCCCAAGACTGCACAAGAGACATACAGCTTCTAGCAATCGTCCCGATGTCACGAAGCACACTTCGAGAACTCAAGGCATCACTACAAGATGATGACCCTCTACAAGACATACTCCAAGCGACCATAAATGAATGGACAAGCAATGGTGTTATGACAGAAACCATGAAACTGTTCTGAACAACTCGTGATGAAATAGTCATCTATGAAAAAGTACTCTTTCGAGTAAGCACGATCGTCATACTCGAAGACGTGGCGCAAAGAGTACTGGACAGGTTTACAGTAAGCACATAGGCATCGCAAACTGCCTGACGCAAGCAAGAGAATCAGTATACTGGCCCGGGACGTCGGAAGATAGCAAATGGATGGTCATTACCTGCGCCACCTGCGAGTCCAAACAAGAGGTAACCACCCAACGAACCTTTGATGCCTAAAGAAGTTCCCAAACTTCCATGGGAAAGGGCAGCCATCAACCTATTCGACCGGAATGGGACAACTAACATCGTTATTGCGCACAGTTACTCTGGCTTCATCGACTACAAGGAACTGAGAAATGCTTCATCGAACGAGGTCATCTCGGCTCTGAAAAGATGGTACTCAGCTCACGGCACTCCAAGGGGTGTGGAATCCTACAATGGAACATGCTTCGATGCACGTGAGTTTGAGAACTTAAGATGCAACTGGGGATGCGACCACATCACTTCCAGCCCTAGGTATCCAAAATCCAATGAACTAGCGGAACGAGCGGTGCAAGTTGTAACAAACCTACTCAAGAAATGCATTGCAGACATAAGCGACATCCAACTGGCTCTGCTAAACCTGTGGAACGTTCTTCGCAACAGAGAACTGGGTTCCCCAGTGCAACTACTGTTCAGCCGACGCACAAGAACAACTATTCCACTCAAAGAAATGATCCTAATCCCCAGTGTAGTCAGTGACGTTAAGCAGAAGATGACGAGCCAGAGCCAAAAGCAAAATCACTATGTAGACCAACATACAAGAATGGCACCTAAAATCAAAATTGGTGACAAAGTCTGCATGTAGGAAAATAACTGCCACTGGACACCAGGAGTGGCCATCCAAAAAGCAACAATGCCGAGGTAATACTGGGTCCAAACAGGAAGCGGGCAATAGAGACGATACACCTCCTTCATTCGTCCAATACAAGCAGAGTGGAAACTGTAACAAACATGTGTAGCAAGTCCTGCACAAGGCCAGGTGTTAAGAATAAACAACTGCACCCCAGCAGACCACTCCAAAGCAGAATCAACTTAAACAGACCACCAGAAGATCGGGCTGAGCGGTGAAGCCTGTTGCGGGACTCAATTTATAAAGGGGATGTAAGCAGTCTTGGGTAGTAAATAATTACTAGTAATGCGTTACCGGTATGAAGTACCTTTTTTCAATAAAAACTAACTCGTTACTGCTTAGTGAAAATCATTGTAACTAACAGGGTTACTATTTTTCGAAAGCAACTGTAAAGAGTAACGTCATTAGTTATTTCTCAAATTTCTGTGCAAAAATATTGCAAACGGGACCACTAAATCATTTCGCAACTCGTGAGAGAGTCCCAAGTCCTGATATGGGAAGGGCACAGCAAAAACTGCTGCAAAAACTGTCTGGAGCACACACCAAAAAAAAAAAAAAACTAAATTTTGGGTGTTTTGCTTGGCCAAGCTGGTCCCACCAACTGCGAGGATGGAGACGTTTTTGTCCGTACTTGCCCTGTACAGTACATCGCCCCCAGCGGACACAGATGTAATAAAGCGCGGCATCTCTAAAGTGTTTCTTTTTTCTTCGTCTGGCGGAGGGAGCAAGTGCTTTTCACAGAAGACAGTTTTTAGCGATTGTCGCTCCAAATGTATGCAGGCTTACATCACAACTGATTTTCCAAACCTCGTCCTTTTGCCGCCAAGCATACTTTCCTACCCCTCTAATTTGAATTGTCCAACTCCCAGATGGACTCTTGCGGGGTCTGACTTTAGGCCCATTCGCTCTCCCTTCCCTTTTTTGCAATCGAATCACCGGCCCTGCCTTCCGTCACCCTCTTGTTGTCCCCCATTGTTCTGCTTCTCGGTTCCCGTTACTTGAGAAAGAGCATTCGCTCGAAACTTCTGTCGTTCTGCTTGTTTGCGTTTTCTTTAAATTGAAAGAATGCCCTTAGCGGGGACCATGGGCGCTTGGCATCAGTTACTCTATAAATATTCCCTTCATGGGCTTTCCGGGTGGTCTCTTCTAGTTGGGGTGGTGACATGGAGGAGCTTAAACGTGTCCAACCTGGTTAGGAAGTGGCGGAGAAAAAAATGCAACAGCCGTTTGGAATTCTATACGCAGTGGTCGTTTGTACATCGATCAGTGCTTCTTTTGCACTGCTGCCATGTTCAGTAGGTTTGACAAAGGAATGTCGCCGCAACGTTGCTCTTCAAGTTTTCAAGAGAAGCTTCTTGTTTCATGAAAGATTCTGCGCACGCAGTAGAAAATGATTCGACCAACGAGTGGATAGGAGTGACATAAGAAAACATCTGCAAAGTTGATTGCAAGGTATGACATAACATTACTGACTTCGCATTTGCACAATTTTTTTTGCTACCGTCCCATATCGCCTCACCACAGAAATCTAAAATTAGGCATTTTGTTCTAGCCTGAGACTGAGGCAGGAAAAAGGAAAGTTTCAAAGTAGAAGAAAAATGAACAGTCGAGGACACTTTTCTTTCTTCTCTTCACTTTGAAACCTTCTTTTCCTGCCTCAGTCTCGGCAAAGACAAAATGGCTAACATCCACCAGCTCGCCTTGCGCACTCACTGCATTATCACTAAAATTAGGATTGACCGATTGTAAACTCGCACCATGATTGAATGTACCCGAGATCTAAGCGCATGCTGTTGTATTCATGTACACCATATGGTGCTTGCTTTTATTTTAAACTTCTTTGTGGATCATCAGCAGCTTAACATGGATCTGCTAGCTTAATATTTTGAAAAACTAAAGTCGCCTGTAATTTTTTCGAAGAAACTATAAATGCCTTATTATATAGTGTAATGACCCCAATATTGTCTTAAATTATTATCTTGTGCAGAAAGCTATTCATGGTAAAATTTGAAGTAGGAAGAACCAAACATGTTTATATTAAATATTGGGAAAATCCAAGTTTCTAAACAATCAGATTCACTACCGTGAACTACATGTCTTATGAATAATCTATGCTAATTCAAAGGCATATTAAGGAAGGTTCCTTCATAATGTTGCTTAATATTTTTTTGTAAAGTAATGACAAAGTAACAGCATTACTTTAGCAAAGTAACAGAGTTACTTTAGTGAAGTAACTAACTGTAACAAGTTAATGTTTCAATTTTGTAACAGTAACAGTAGCAGGGTTACTTTTTTCCCCCAAGTAACTGTAGCTGTAACACTGTTATATTTTAGCACTAACGTGCCCATGACTGGATGTAAGAGAGCAGCCGCATTGTCAGATGCACCACCCTCATTGAGATCCCAAGGGTTCCCGCATTTTCGGTTTTTTATTTTTCTAAATTCGGTGTACTTTTTCGGTGTTTATTTTACAAATTCAATTTTCGTTCTGTTTTTTTTTCGGTGTATATTTATTCCCAAAAAAGTTTAGCGCATTTTTTTCAGTGAATATGGAAGAAACACAATCTTGGACACCGGATCAGATGAATCCTTGTAGCTGTGACATTTGTGATCACTGAAAGAATAACGGCACATATACATGCGTAGTCTTCGCTACCAACTTCCGTCAGGACACACCTCAAAATCGCGGAAATCGCGGGCTAAATCTTCAGCGCGCTTCTTTTTCCTTCCCATTCTGACGACGTGACCGTCTGAGGTGATGACCGTACAGTGACCAGCGGAATGGAAAAAAAAATCAATTGTATTTATGTTCTCAACCACAGGGAAGTTTGAGATGGGGTGTTAAGAAAGGTATTAACGGCTTTCCGTGATGTCCCATGAAGTGCCTGGAAGCGAAAAACCTTATACTAGCCGACATCCAAACTTTTTTTTTAGGACCGGGAACTTGACACACTAATCCCGATCACAGAAAGGACACAGATGTCCCGCGAAGGCCAATCCAAGACCTCTCTTGTTGCATGTTGAACTTTGGAAGAGGGCAATTACGAAGGCGTCGCACAATGTCGAACCTTGCAAAGCCCTCCTCTCTCTCTCTCTCTCCCCACCCCCCTCCCCACCCACCTCGACGCGGCACTAAAAGACTGACCTTTTCAGTTAAAACAGAATTTTAGAAAACGGATTAGACATACTTTATGCGGTTTTTATCGGTTTAAACCGAAAACGCCGAACCTACAAACTGACCTTTTCGGTTAAAACCGAATTTCCGAAATGGATTCGGCGTATTTTTATCGGTTTAAACTGAAAACTCCGAACCCTAGATATATTCGACATGGATGTTCCAGGAGAGATCGTTAGTTACATGAACACCGAGATATTTATAGGTTGACACAGAAAGCAAGGTGGAGTTATTAATACAGTAGAGGGACAGTGTAATTTTGACAGGACACTCAGCATGGATCTACATTTGAGGGGTGACACCACCTTCAAGTGTCGACTTTTAAACCAGTTGCTCAATACTGATGAAATTTTGAGGGTCTATTCATCTCGTTGCCAAAATGCACTCTATGAAATTTCACCTCTGTAGGACTATTTTCGATAAGCTACAGGGGCAGGTACACAGCTATTGATGTAAGTAGCACTCAGTTGGCAAGGAAATCTATCGTATAAAATTGCTGCAGAATATTGAGCATTTCTAAGCTTCAGCCCTAACTAGAAGACATATAGTGTGGGGCTATCTATTTTTTACCTTAAAATTCAGTGTTTTTTTCTATACAAAATGTAAATTTGAAAAGCATTCCACATAATGAGGCATTTTCTCCTCATCAAAACTCTACTTTTTGGCAATCAGAACTTTATTTAAATAGAAAAATAAATATCTAGCCCCCTTCCTCATTAGAATTTCAGTTCAGAAACATCCACAGCAAAGAATACATTCAGCGATTCATTGAAATAGTCATTTCTAAGACAAAAGTTGCTGTAAAAGTGAAACTGAGAAAAACCTGTTTAAAGTTCCACACCTACAACATTCTTTTTCTGGTGGTGGTGGCAACTAAAAGGCACCAAGAGCGTAGATGGTGCCTTCTGCTTCACCAATCTCAGCATAGCTTTGCTGAGTGAGTCCGGAAGCGTAAACGCTTTCTTCAAGTGTCATTTTGTTGTCGGCATCTGGACATTGATAGTTGAAATGAGTGAGAACTGGGTATGCTTGCAATACCACGAACTCAACATCAGCAAGTATGGGCAGGGCAAGCATGCTATGAAATACAGAAACATACAAATGCTCGTGACTTTGTTTAAATGAATGCTGGTTTTAGTCAGTTTTAGCCATTCAAATCAGAAGGTGGAAGCTCCTCGATTCTTGGCCATATGCATAGCCTCTGCCACAGAGCTCGACTTCTTGGGCGTTTCAACTTGCCCGAATAGGATTCCCTCGAGCTTAAGATGTTTAGCTGTTGCCGGCACACCGTTGAAGAAATGCTCTTTCCAGCGTAGGTGTGATGCATCATTCTAAGGCATACCGGTGCCAAGCTTCAGCAGTTTGAAAATAGGAAACGGAGAGTTCACATGTCAAAAAACACGTGATTTTGCATCGTTGGCTGATACTCGAAAATGTTTTATTTCTCCAGTAAATTCTTCAAATATTGCAATAAAAGTTTGCAGGAGTATACTCTATTAGTTGTGGAACCACAGCTACACAAAAATAGGAAAGTTGGTTGTTTTTTCTCAAGAATTGAAATTCCTAGGTGGTGTCCCCCGCAAGAGGTGTTAAGTTCCCTAAGCCAATTATAGCACTTAGTTGACTTGTTTGCTAATATCGGATTCTGAAGAGCACACATGTCAAAGTCGTTAATGATTTCCTTATAAATTACACAGTCATCAGCGAATAGGCTAATAGAAGAGGATACAAGCGTGGGAATGCATGTATCCTCTTCTATAACAGCCGATATAAATGTTTTCAAATGTTCATTTTTCATACAAACAATTGAAGAGTGGAATTGTCTTCCACAGGAGGTTGTTAACTCAACAAATGTCAAATCTTGAGTCTTCCTTGCAGCAGCTTGTTTTTCAATAAACGAAATGCATGTTTTGCCCATGTTAATAACTTAAATCGAGAGAACAGGCTTATTTGTTATTAAATCGGGAAATCTGTATCGGGCCTTAACGATGTATCATTTATGTATGTGTACATGTATATGTATGTGTAAATGTGCATTTATTGTATGACATTTCTTTTTCTTTGTAGTGCCCATGATGATCGGTTGAAGATATGTATACGTTTTTGATGTTAGCACTGTTTCACCATCTCCTGTAATGGCCTTCAAGTGAGAGCTAACAGTATTGTTAAATAAAATTAAAATAAATATAGTTAACCAATCACTTTGGCAGTTTTTGCGGCTAACAAGACTTTCCCAGGCCTCACTAACTTTGCACTCTTTGTTGTTCACTTGTTTGGCCACGTCTTGAGCCTGCATCTGCAGCGTGGAACTCTGTGCCTCTTCCTTACGGCCATTTAGTTCAAAATGTCCAGCGTAAGTTACTCATATTGCCTGTGATCGACATTTTGGTCGCCGCTGTTTTCATAGTTATAATTGTCCCGACAGACCTACGCCTAGTGTCTCTTTATGACAGGAGGCTCGCACGTGACATGACATTTTTATGCTGAGTTGTACACAGTACGCTTGACTGTGATGAGCTGTTGGCACCGGTGGGGATCCGAGTCCCATCTGGGAAGCCTGCAAGTGTCTGCACACTTTTTATACAGATATTCATTCCAAGTGTCCGACGACAAGCTTGCAACAAATATAAGATTTGATGCTTTTACAGAATGGCATACTGAGCTCTATTTTATACACTCTGTTACATAGCAATATGCGTTATTTGACTGTGCTTGTGACAACAATACTGTTGTATTTTCCATGCAAGACAAAGTGTTCTGTTGTGCACAGGCCTCTTGGCTGTCAAGTCGCACTAAATGAACTTAATAAGCTATCCATATATCCGACTTGGAACCAAGACTGCCTCTAACGTTAGCATGGGACCTCACAAAATGAATTCACGTTGCAGCTGGCTAACTTCCCTAAAGGGAGGAAGACAAAGTGCCTGAAAGAGTTGGGCCGATTTACTGCTCCTCTCAAAATATTTCGAGCTACCTTACAAGACCTGGCCAATCACTGCAGTATGTCCTTGTTTATGCCGCCTTATAACCTCGAGCTCGCATGTCTCGTCGTTCTGCTTCTTAGGGTGTTCAGTACTGCCTGGAGTACATGCAGCTTGCCGGAGACCGACAGCACTGTGCCCTCCGAGGTTTCCACGTGTCCCCACGTTCGAGCCCCACAAATAACGAGCCCGACAGCTGTGGCAATTTTCACTAACGTAACTATGCATCGCCTTGCCTTCAAACTTCCAGCACCATCATTAACGGCGTCGGCATCAATGTGGCGAACAGGAGCAACTGCTGGCAGACATATTGGCCGTGGGCATAAGAACGCTTCACCAGTGGGATCACTCTACAGCTCCTTCTAAGCAATGCAACTTTTGCTCCCGCGGATCTGAGCTGGAGCCATCAACCTCAAAGCTGATGGCACTGCTGCCTTGTAGTCACTACGACTACAAGGCAGCAGTGCCATCAACTTTGAGGTTCTACATGTTCCTGCAGTTGAGCAGACTTGCAGCACTGCCACGGCGTCTACAACAACATTCGCTCCACAGCGTTCTCAGGACGCCCGACGTTCAGCATTCCAATGCCGTCGTCAACAGCACCAATGACAACGAGGCGTGCAAATGCAGCTTCCAAACAAATATTGAGAGTGGGCAAAGGGGGCGCTGCTGTCGCAAGGTTGCTCTACAGAAGCTTCTTCACAATGCAGGTAGATGCTCGAAAAGATGACCGCAGCTTCAGCTGTAACAGTGTGTTTCTTGTTGTGTTCCTACGCCCTGGAGCTGTCATCAAATGTTTAGCGACCTGTTGTTGCTACTTTGGGGTGGTGATATTGAAACTAATCCGGGTCCAAGAACTCGGAACTCACGGTTTTTGATCAATTCAAGGTTCAAGATACAGTTCTAAAGCTGGTAAAGCGGCCCAGAGAGAAATGCTAAAAAAAAATAGCGGTCCTTACCTAGCAACAGAACTACATGGACCTATCTATCAACGACCTGGTAAAGTGCGTGACCACGTTAGAAAGTGACTTAGCTGGGCTAAAAGATGAACGCTCTGGGGGTCATGAAATGTGCAAACCCCGATCTCACCACTGCATCTGTCGAGCTATCGCAGTTGAAATTGCGTTTTGATGATGCTGAGAACAGGTTCCGTGATTCCAATCTTCTGTTTTTTGATCTCGCAGATTCTCATGAGGAGACGTGGGCCATTTCGGAAAAGCAAATTACGGACCTTTGAAGAGAACACCTTAGATTTAATGTTGATGGATCACACAATGACAAAGCCTACTGTTTGGGGCCTTACAAAGAAGGTAAATGTAGGCCTGTTATGGTAAGATTTAGCTCCCAGAAAGAAAAAGAGACTATCATGGAAAATGCTTACAAGATCAAAGCACGGGGTACCCGTAATTATGCTCCTTGAGTGCGTCTTGCTCGGCGAAAGCTCTTAGACTATAGCGAAGTCCCAAGGCGATCCCTTCAAGTTACACCATGATAGACTGTTTACTGCCAACAAATGCTATGTAATCAACGCAAAATCGGACTAAAATTTTAGAGAAAACCTCGTAGCAATGGTGTTCACACTTCTTGAGTGTTTTCCACACACACTGCCTCAAACAGGTTGATCTTGAGCGTAATCGAGGTCACTCCATTCTGAGTTCAACGACTGTCCATGAAAAAAATTAAGCGCGTGAATGTTCTCGAGGAAATCGGAGATCATGAATTAGTTCTGATTGAAGCTGATATAATTATTCAGCACCCCCGTAACAAGTGTAAAGTAATCCACAACTATTCCAAGGCTAAGGCTGCCGAAATTAGCACAGCCATGAGAAATATTTCTGACGACTACAATAGGTCTTGCCACTTACGGTATGTCGAAGAAAATTGGGAAGCCTTTAAAGATCAACTAATTTCTATGCTCAACAACTTTGTAACAAGGATCAAAATACGGAACAACCCCCAACGCATTAAAATCGTCTGATGGGCTAGTTGGGTAAACATAATTAAAAACTAAAACGCCAGTTGTCAGTTAGCGCTCTTTCCTGTCTTCTCGTTCTTCCCTTCGTCGTCCTTGCAGCTATTTTTTAATTATGTAAACCCCCAACGTCTGTGGTTTTAAAAAAAATTTTAAGTTTACTTAGCAAAAAAAAAAATGCTTGCATAACAAGGCTGTGGAAAAGAATGACGATGTGTCCTGGGATCAGTATACACCAACTCATGTTTACAAACAAACCGGAGCGCCCGGAGCGCCTAGCGGACGCCACCGGGCCGCGCATGCGCGATGGGGGTGTGGGCAACAAGCTCGCCGTCGCCCATAAACACACCATTGAAATGCGATGTTGTCGGCGTCAGTGTGAGTCCCCCTGCCCTTTTCGCGTTCGAATTGTTGGCTCTACGTCTTCCTGGCGATGTCCGACTATCTTGAGCGGCGTCAGCGAAATTACCGAGGCTCGTTACACCGCAAAACTTCGCGTGAATAATGTGACATGTCGCGATTCATTCGCGTGGATGCCGCGAGAATGTACGCTAAAGCCTGATTCGCATGATGAGATTTCGCTCGGAATTTTTAGTCGTGACGCGCTCGGGCTGCAAAAGCGTGAACCGTAGCTGAGATGGTCGACATCGATACTGAAAATCGCGAGCAGAATCGGACCAACTGAATTAGGCATAACAAGTCGGTGATGGTCACTGGTAACAATGATCAACATCTCCTCGTATCTACTGTTTACGTACTGAGCCTGCTTACCAACCTTCAAATTTTAAGTCTTTTGAGGCCTTCACTTACTTCTTATCACGAGCACCGGACCAACATTTTGTCTACGTGACCCGGCGTCGTCTAAGAGATGCAGACGACAAGCAGAAACGTTTGAAAGAGACAGACGACAGTTGGAGCACTCCAGGGCGGCCGTTTGAGCCCCGCAGTGACGCACTGGAACGTAGGTCCCGGAGTGGTCCGCACAACCCGACGGTTTTCTGGCGCTTCATGTTGGAACAAAACAAATAAATCTGATGACCACAAGTATCCGTGAATCTCCACCCAAAGTGCCTCGCCCGCCCAAGCAATCGTTGTCTGACGGTGTCTGCTTTTCCCTTTTTCACTGGCTTCATGTCCAGATTCTCGGACAAACCGAGCACGTGAAAACTGACCTTCCAAACCTTTCTCGGCACTTTTGGTACGGGCTCCAGGCACGGCGGCGTGACGAGAGAGGCAGGTTTTTGTCTCGCAGTTCCTTTCAAAACAATGCAGGAATACACGTCTGGCATGCTGGGACTTCTGCCCACAGCCCCAGACCGGAAGTGCGACCGACGTCGCCACCACCGGGCGCCGTGGCGCCAGCAGAGATGAGTTTGTGTATAGACTAGTGATGGGCCGAACTTTTGCCGAATCGAAAGTTCGGCGCCGAATCTTGGGATTCGGCAAAGCCGAACTTTTGCCGAACTTTTCTAAAGATTCGGCAAAGATTCGGCAAAAATACATTGTTACCAGACTTAACGTTGATATTTTGTTTTTCTTGGCGAAAAAAGGTTTTATGTTTTTTTTTCTTAACTTAAATGCAACATGTAATGCACATTGACACAGTTACTACTAAATAAGGTGATATTCTACAAGATAATAGTATCGGTGTCGTTTTGTGTGTTTACTGGCAATTTTAATGACTCCTTGCAGAAGTGACGTGACAACGAGGTTGGGTAGAAGCGAGCGTCGCGCAGTGGCGCAGTCACGAATCACGCTCACGAGAGTTTCGGTTTTGAGGCATTATCAGCGCAAGCCTGCATGTGTGTGTACAGTGTACACATCACGACACTGTTAGCGCGAACACGACATCGGTGCATTTTCGCACTTTGCTTCTAAATAGTATTAGCGAGCACGAAATTTTATCGCTTACATTATAGAACTAAATGAGCTCTTTCCGTAGCAATAATAACGTGGATGACATCCCTTGGTTTCGAAGAGAAAAACTGGAAAAACCGGCGATCGCTTGTTCGCGCTAACAGTGTCGCGCTCTGTACATTGTTAAAATGAAGGCAATAACGCTGCGTTCTTGCTTTCTCTGAGAGTCAACGGTTTGTGCGCGCGCGAAAGCGAATGCAACGGTTGCTGAGCCTTCATCAGAAGAGATAATAATATTATTGTAAATATGCATGTTTTTCGATTTGAGTCACTTGACGTCAGCTTTGCATGAAAGTGTGTGTCCCATATTCACAACGTCTCGTTTTTAACCTTTAAAATACCGGTTTCTGGTGTTAGGACACACACGAACGTTTAGGAAGATAGGGAGAGTTAGGCATGTCGGATGTGCAACGTCGAGCATTATAGTTCTGTGTTTAGTTTTATGCAGATACATGAAAATCGCGAAATAACGCTAATTGAAAAAGCAACATTATTTTGTTTTGGCACACACTACTTCTGAGCCTAAAACAAAATTGCTATAATTGCGAGGAGTGCTTTACAGTAATTGTCGGCCAGTTTTTCAACTACCTCGTTGCATCACTGGAAATGTCAAAGGAAAATCACGTTATCCAAAATGTCCCGCATCATTTGTCACTTGCGCAGTGGACTGCGTAAATTACTGGTCGATCTTCTATTCTTGAGGCAGAAAATGTTGAAGAGAACCACACTCGCTCACGAACGCACAGTTACCGCGTTGCCTACTCCACACCTCGCCGTAACCGCTGGTTGTACTACACTGCACGATGGTAACCGCACGACTGCGCGGCGTCCATTTGCAATCTATGGCCTCGTCGCGTCCTCGCGCGTGCGCAGACATTTGCCGAATTTTTGCCGAACTTTCTTTCAAAAGTTCGGCATTTGCCGAACTTTGCCGAATCTGAAGTTCGGCAGATTCGGTCCATCACTAGTATGACCCTTTCAGGCAACATTTCATGGGTGCCGCCATCTTGACGTCACGTGACCCTGCCGCCATAGCCGACCTTCAGTTTCTCGCCGTGTGCGCTGCGCCGGCCGCCACCGGAGCTTTGTTTTCGTGTTCTTTTACGTTGCGCGTTGAAATCGTGTGTTTTCTTTAGGTCTTTTCTTCTATATTTCAGGTTTTCATTTAAACATTTGATATCTATATTTGACCATAGCTCTTGTACTTTCTTATTTATGGTAGGGAATCGGACAGCGAATGGATCGACGATGCAAGATTATGGTGCAAGATGCAAGATTATTGTCGCTAATAAAGGACAGTCAACACCATTGTGACATATGGAAATTTCAACTGATGCAGTAAGGCTATCGCA
Source organism: Ixodes ricinus (assembly GCA_037355805.1). Lineage (NCBI taxonomy): Eukaryota > Metazoa > Arthropoda > Arachnida > Ixodida > Ixodidae > Ixodes > Ixodes ricinus. Next base: position 101,892 of record JAZHYW010011962.1, read on the forward strand.
GTCGTACTTCTCGCTGCACGTGGGCGCTTTAGACATCGTTTCCGTAAGCAAAAGCCGAACCGCATGTAAGCGCTTTAGCGAGCGACGACACGAGCGACGGCGACAACCACGAGAGTCAGCGACGAAGATTTCTCACTGTCACCCGCCGCGTCGCTCGGTTTTGGATTTCTAAAAAGCGTCGCTCACCGTCTTGGTCGCTTGCTTCCGTCGCTTTCATGCGGTTTGCCTCGCCGCGCGATTGACCGAGCGACAGCGAAGCGGGTCGCCGTCGCTTGTCTCGTCGCTCGCCAAATCCCTTACATCCGGTTCAAACTTATTTAACTTTGATGCATGCAGCACTGAACCATTGGCGCCTCGATATTAAATATAAACCGCATGCAAGCGATTTGGCGAGCAACGAAGCAGCGACAGGCGACCCGCTTCGCTGTCGCTGAGTCAAGCACGCGACAAAGGCAAACCGCATGGAAGTGACGGGAGCAAGCGACCAAGACGGTGAGCGGCGTTTTCTAGAAACAAAAAATTGAACGACGCGACGAGGTGACAGTGAGAAATCTTCGTCGCTGACTCTCGTGGTTGTCGCACGTCGCTCGTACAAGCGCTTACATGCGGTTTGGCTTTTACTTACGGAAACAATATCTAAAGCACTCACATGCAGCGGGAAGCACGGGACTGCGATAGCCTTACTGCGTCAGTTGAAATTTACATATGTCAGCAATGGTTCTATAAATAAGAAAATACAAGAGCTATGTTCAAATATAGATATCAAATGATTAAATGAAAGCCCGAAATATCGAAAAGACCTAAAGAAAACACACGATTTCAACGTGCAACGTAAACGAACACGAAAAACAAAGCTCCGGCGAGAAACTGAAGGTCGCCTATGGCGGCCCGGAAAGCGTGCGAGGGCGCGTGGACTGGTGGCAGCTCCAGTAACTGACTCCGTGAAAGCGTCTATAGTTCCCATTCAATGATATCCGCATTTGAAATAAAAAAAAGAGAAAGTGTCACTTTATAAAGATGACTTAAACAGCCTCTTGAAGTAAAACCCCAAAAGTTTTGGAATTGCATAAACCTACCAAAATCAAGGTCTTCTAACTATGGCTTTACAAATGCCGAAGGAAAAGTATATACGGACCTTAACTGCAAACAATTTTAATAAATTTTTTAGTGAGGTTTTCACAAACAAATCGTTTCCCCTTCCCTCTTGTGCACTGACCCACAACCACGATTTCTTGGAAGAGGTAATAATATATCCAAGTGGCATAAGTAAATTAACCGAAGGCCTACCATATCGATCCTCGCCAGGTATAGACATTACTACCACTAAACTGTTAAAACTCACCGAACTTTTCTCCAGCAACGTTTTGGCTTTATTATACCAGCAATCTCTCGATGAAGGAAGTTTGCCGAGGGAGTGAAAACATGCAGAAGGTGACTCTTGTTCCCAAGTATGGTGCCACTTCATGTTTAGATAACTACCGACCGATATCGCTTTCGAGTGTCTCATGCAAAATTCTAGAACATGTTATATGTAGCCACATCATTAATTTTCTTTTGGATAACGATATCCTTTTTGAAGGACAACACAGCTTCAGGAAAGGTAAATCGTGTAAAACCAACTTCACGACTATTGTTCACGAGTTTTACCGGACCGACATTGTATTTTTGGACTATGCAAAGGCCATCGACTCCGTGCCCCATGGACGTTTATTAGAAAAGCTTGAATTGCTGAACATAGACCCCTCGATTATACATTGGTATAGAGAGTTTTTATCCAATAGAAAACAAATCGTTGCAGTTTGAGACCATTTGTCAACAAGTATGGATGTCAAGTCTGGCGTGCCCCTGGGCTCAGTGCTAGGCCCCCTACTCTTTCTTATTTATATAAATAACCTTCCCGTTGTCATATTTTTCTCGATTCGGCTTTTTGTAGACGACTGCGTCTTATACAGAAAAATAGTCACTATAAATGAAACCCTGATTTTTCAAAACAGCATAAACTCCATCTTTTCATGGTGTAGTAAGTGGCAAATGTGTGTTAACATCAATAAAACCAAATTTATGACTGTATCAACGACTAAAACCACATTGTGTTGCAATTACACAATCAATGGTGCCACCGTTAAAAAAGTAAAGAAATATAAATATCTGAGAGTTGTTTTTTCTGATAACCTAAGCTCGCATCAACACACTGATTACACTGTAAATAAGGCAAGGCGGTCATTGGGATTCATAGAAGAAATTGATTCTAACATCTGCCATCTTCTAGGTTTCCAATCATTCGTCAGGTCTCAGCTTGAGTATACTGGTATCATATGGGCTCCCTATCAAGAATATCTAATTAATAAAATACAAAGAATTGAAAACAAGAGAGCATGTTTGATATTCAAAGACTATTGCCCATCTACAAGTGCAACGGCCTTAAAACATAGGGCGAATTTACCTTCATTGGACACCAGAGATTGTGTTTCCCATTTTGCGTTAATTTGCAACATTCACTGATTAATGTTCCCATCAATAGAGCGGTTCTTACTTCCCCTTATAGCATTCTTTCTCTGGATCCGACCATCCTCATAAAATTCGCTTACATAATTGCCAGTACTAACCAATTTCTCAACTCCCCGTTGCAGCTTGCCATTTCCAAGTGGAACTCTCTACCCCATAGTATCATGGAAATTAGAGGTAGAACAAAATTGAAAACATCATCCAAATTATTACTTTATGGTACTCAGGAATGAAGCCTGTGTGAGTGAATTTCTGTTGTATTCTATTTATCAATATTGCTATTGTTCTTAAAAATATTTTTTTAGATTGATAAGATTCTTTTTTTGTGTGTGTAATAAGAGCATCATTGTAATTCGTATCCTGAAATTTTGTATCCCCTCGATATATTGCCTAACCAGGCAACTTGAGGTATGTTAAATGAAAAAAAAAATCTAATGTCCGCCGATTCCGATAGATGCACGGTGAGAACGGCACTCGACCAATTTTCATTCTCTTATTAAAAACAAACATATATATATTCGAACTAGAACAATTAACCGTCCGGTCTATTAGTGCGCAGCTTCGTCCCCACTCTCAGTTCGGGGAGGGAAGAAAGGCGGAGAACGGTAGCCTTCTCGATGGTGAATATCGGGCATCTAAAAAGGCAAATGAAATCAAACGAACGGGCACAAAACAACAATTCCCGACGGCGACCTGAATTCTGACGCGTACAGCGGACCTAAGGGACAAGGCGCATTCCCGGCGTATAAAGCGCGGCTGGCGAAAAGCCACCAGAACGTAAAAGCGCATGCACACTTTATTGATGGTGCTGTCGCTATCGACAGAGATCTCTGAACGAAGTTATTGCCTCGTCCTGCTCCGAAAGCCGTGCGGCGTTCAGCCCAAAGCTGACAGTGCGGTAGTAGCCACGTGCTCGCTAGACATCGTCTCTAGTTCGTCACGTGCTCACGATCCGGCCACAGTGACAGCGGCAAGAGCGCGAGTCAAAGCGATGAAAGGGAAGCGGTTGATCCGGTCCGGCGAGCGGGCAACTCCGCCGCGCTGTCGGCGTAGGGGTGCACCGGGGTGACAGCACGAGGCGATCGGAGAGAGAGAGAGAGAAGGCGCCGTGTTTGAGATCGAATGCCTCTCGACAGCAGTCTAACGTGTTTCGCTCCGGTCGTCACGAGGCGGCGTTTGCCGAGGTCACACTCAAGGTTTCCGTGCACTTTGCGTGTCTGCGCGTAAAACAGGACAAAAAAAGAAAGAAAGAAAAGGAACGACATCTTGTCATGCGACGAGTGCAATCGTCTAGAGCATTCTTCGCCACGACCCGGTGCGCCGTAAGGACCCGTATGCGTTGCGCACGACATGAGCAGACCGCTGGTTACGCAAGAATCACGCGTGAACAGAGTGGTTCGTTGGCAGCCATATAGCCAGTGCACTCAGGTGCTAGGGGCGCGCTGACCACAGGCGTTCGCCGGATTTCTTTCGCAACATCAAGATTGTCGTTCAATTGTAGACGATACGTTGCTTTACCCACAGCTTTGGCCGCCCGCCGTGCCTCTGCAAGTGCGGACAAGCTCCAGCGCACTTGCAAGCTTTGCAGAGATTTCTTCACGCCCTCTGCACGCACGGGGGAACCATGCAGTAGGGCCTCGTGCTAGCAATCGCCCCATGGTAGGGTACCTCAATGTCCTTCTCTTTAAGGGTGATGCCACCCTTTGCTTAGTGACAGCCGACGACGACAGCACGCGCTCACGGGTAAAATACAAAGAAATCGGCGAAAGCAGGAATGGCGCCCAAAGCACAGTCAGCGCCAGCCAAAACGCGTGTGGGACACGCCCTTTCACGTGCTTCTGAACAAAAAAAGAAATGCATGAAATCGCGTGAGACAAAATGGCCAGGTGGATGTCTCCCACACCACAAGCAAGGCGCAGACGAGAGCGCACTCAGTCCGCAGGGAGCGACCGATCACTGGCGGCCAGCAGCCTGCGTGCGCGGCTGCCGAACGCGTGCTGACCGCGAGCTTCAACAGTTCTTTGGCAACGTGCATACCGCACAACCAACGTTGCCGGTCTTGTGAGTTCCTTCTGAGCATGCGCTCTAAACATCGCCCTCAAATCTGGCGTCCAGCGAATTCTCTTTGTAGTCTCTCCAGAATGACTTTAAACTATAGAGATTTACAGGATGAGAACGACAGGGAGGTCCCTCAGTCCCCGCCTCCATCAGCGCGAGCCCTTCGGTAACGTTTCGCGGCGTCTCATGCACGAGCCTCGAGCCTGCACGAGCGCAGCTAAAGGAAGCCAGAAGGCAACGAGCGCGTGCTGGGGGCCACGGTCACTGAGAGAAATAGCCTCCTATATACTGACAAAGCCTGGCAGATCGCCACGAGAAGCGGCCGCCGAAATGGGAAAGGTGGAGCGGCAGACAACGGATGAGAGGAGAGCCACGTGACTGGCGCCCGCTGCGGCGAGACGCCGAAACACACTTCTCCCGATCGAACAAGTGTGTTTCGGGTCCTCGCCGCTGCAAAAGCTGTGCGCTGACGTCCAGGTTCCCCGAAAAATGGCTCTTTGATGCTCCGTACCACCAGATTCTCGCGCTCCAAATATGCGACCGGGCACCCTATGGCTCCGTCGTCGAACAGCCAGGCTTTGTGAGTATAGAGGAGGCTATGCTCCAGCACGCGCTCCTCGCCTTCCGCCGTGATTTGGCTGTGCGTGCACGCACGAAGCCCCGAGTCGCCGAAGCGTTGTCGGAGGTAGGAAGCTCGCGCTGGAGGCGGGACAGCCGAAAGACCGCTCTGCCATTCGGATTCTCTCAGTGACTGTTACCTACGGCTATTCACCGAAGATCGGGCGCCATTATGTGCTTCTGTCTCGGGGAGGAGACATTTTCCTGTTGCTTGATAAACGTCCGCCGAGCGCGTGCCAGATTACAGCCGCAATTGCTGACCTTCTCTTGTCATACCGAGATGCACCGGTGGCCGAAGAGGCCGTTGACGAACCTCTACAAAGTTCTATGCTGGTGAGAAAAACACGGTAGACTCGGAAATGGCAATGACCTGTCCTAACGTGTCAGCGATGAAGTGAACTAAACCGAATAAGAGGGGAAAAATTAAAAAAAAAAAAACTTTTACAAATTTTTGTAATGCGAAATTAGAGCGCAGCTCTAGAGGTATTTTTGATTTTGCGATGTTCCGTGCTAAACAATTTCAGAAAGAAATATCTCTCCTCTCATACTGGTTCTGCACCCTCCTCCTCTTACTCCTTCGTACCCACCTCCTCCGTATCCTCCCCTCCTCCTCCTCCTCCGTACCTTCCCCTCTTCTCCTGAGTACTCTCCCTCCTCCTCCCCGACCCTCCCCTTCCTCCGTACCCCTCCTCCTCCGTACCTCCCCTCCTCCTCCTCCGTACCTTCCCCTCCTCCTCCTGAGCGTGCGCAAAAAACAGATTTGCGTGAAGTGGAGCGTCTGCGCATGCGCCCTGCCAATAGCAGAGCCACTGCAGCGGCGTGACGTCAGCGCCGCGTGCCGCTGCAAAAGGTAGTTCTTAAAATATCTGCTTGTCGGAGGAAGGAACGATGTTTTTCGGCGTTCGGAACGTTTACGATTTAATAAAATAACAATACACCAATCCTAAAATTTACTCACGTTTATCTTAATCGACCACAAAGACGGGTAAATAAATAATGGTCCAAAAAGCCAACTTTTTTGTTTTCGGCGGTTTTTGAGGTGAAGACGAGTGTGTAGGGCCACTAAATAAACTACGTTTGAGAGTAGCGACACTTCAGCAATACTGATGCCTAAAATCATGGTCGCGAGTTGTCTGAAGTTTTATCAGAAATCACAGGAAACGGTTTTGGTTCTCCAGAAATGTTAAAACAGTTCGCACATGAGAAAGTCGATATTACCCGAGTTTCTTGACAGCTTATCGAAAGTTCAGGGAGTAGCATTTTCAGACGGCAACTATCGCTAATTGCACCCGTTCTGCACTCAGCACCAAAATGTCGGCGCTCACAAGATGGCCGAGGAATTAAACCCCGATACTCTAAACCCGCAGTAACAATGCTCATACTTCATACGAAAGACACGGTGTTCGTTGGTGACATGATGACAGTAGTACACGGGGGCACGACTCAAGCATGTTCGAATCACCTTCGCTTCACAGATTTGGACTTTTCGAGCATGCCTAAAGACGGCTTTTAAATGCGCCAGCATTTGTTGCCCTAGATGCACGCATCCGTCTTTCGTTCGAACGGTCGTGGTTTGGATTGGACTGGACTGGTTTGGTGAGGCCGATGCGCGGTTGCCGCCGTGCTATTTCGCACTGCCCGTTCACTCGTTAAAGGCCGACGACCAGGTTCTGCAAGGGAGAATGTCCTTCTCACCAGGGGGAAGAGGGAAGAGTCAACGGTGGGCAGGGTAAAATGGGGGAGACGAGGAAGAGGAAGAAAGTGGAAAGTGCGAACTGGCCGTCAGTATGCCTTTTTAAGTCCGCTTTCCCTCTTACAACAGGGAGATAGTTTTCTGGCAGGCTTCCAATAAAGCGCCGCGGGAGCTGGAGAGGAAGGGATCGAGCGGCCGTGGCGGTGGCACAACGTACGAGGCAACGTAAAACCGAGACGCAGCGATGACGCCGTTTGCGCGAAACCGCCGACACCCGGAAAGAAAGATTGGCAACTTCGAAGACAACAGCACGCGGACCGTAGGCGGCGATCGAGGAAAGCTGCGGTCGCTGCATCCGAAACCGCCCAATCCCCAGGGGAACAGATCGCCTTTTCGGAGCACATTAATAGTATGCAAACCGTGGCGAGGTTAAAATTCCCACCCTTTGCGTCCGATAAAAAAAAAAAAAAAAGAATTCCCATTTTTTGCTGAATTGAAACTTTGCGCTGATTGATAACCCATTTCGTCAAGGATCAGCGTATCAACATCAGCGAATTCGGCGTAAATTGAATTACCAATGTGACAGGATTTTATACAAGGAAGAAACGCGCCCCTGACAATGTCCGCAGACTGTCTTTTATATGATGTAAGTACCAAACAAACCACGTAAAACGCAAACAGCCCCCTTCAAGGTGAATTGGCGTCACGTAAAAGCTCATCAGTGTAATTGTAGATGGATGACATGTCCCGTCAATAAGTACTCGCTCGGTCATGTTCGCCCACCTACCGAAGAACAACGCCTCCGGCCCCGATCTCTCTTCAAACACGAAAGATTGTCGCTTTCAACGACGAGCGCTCCACAAACAAACAGAGCTTTCCTGTCGGGAACGGGGAAGATAAATCCTGACGTTCTGAAAAAGAAGGTCAGGGTGTTTCGTCGGAGATCGGCACGGGAGGACGGAGAGCCAGGAAGCCGCCGCGCACCCGACGACGCGTAATGGCCGACCGACAACAACGGACAAGCGAGATTAATAAGTCGTCAATCGAATAGAGCACCTGCGCGAGCGAGCGGTCTCTCGCGCCGACGCCTTTTGGGAGCGGAGAAAAGCCGTACCCTTGACCGACTGACCACAAGGCGAGATCGAGCACGGGAAAATGCAGTCCCGCCCGCGCGGGCTGAGGCCGCACGGCAAAGACAAAGGCTTATACCGCGACCTGCGGCAAGGTGCGGGTTTGGAAGGAATCGCGTTTTTCGAGGTCGACCCCCGGGACAAAGAGAACTGACGATGATGGCTTCTTTAGAGGCCCAAATAACTCTCCAAGAGAATAATCCACACAGTGTTTATTGCATACCAACTAAGTTCTGGAGCAGCTTGAGCCAGCTGAAGGTTTATGTCAGCTGGGTGGCACAACTTTGCACGAAGGCTATGGAAGGGTGTTTTATCGGGGTTCGGCCCACAATGACAGGGCGCATCGTGTTGATATTTACAGTCACAGACTGGATAAGAAGAGCTGGGATGTGTTTTAGGTGTACCTCATTCAGCACGCGAGCTTCCAAGCTTTGATAACACATGAACACCTCGTGAGCTTCGACGTACAGGCGCTGACAATGCACGGCGGAAGCGGCAAGGAGCGCGTACTGGAGGCTGGATGTCCGAAAGAGACGACCTGCCGTTCACATCGTGTGAGTCGCTAGAGTGCTGTGCAAACTTAGAAGCATAGTCAAAGATCTCGTGCTCGTATTCCTCAACGTGCGAACACTTAACCCCTTGAAACCGTAAGAGTAGTTTTGCGAACCGCAACCCGTATCGCAGAAAATAACAATTCGTCAATGAAGCAAAGGCCTGTATAAGGACAACGCTAACACGATAGTGCTGCTTTCCCCGGCTTCGAAATTTTATTAATCGCACAGAAAACGGTACCCAAACGGTTTATGACAGTCCCTTCTCATAAACTGAACACGGAAAAAGAAAAAAAAGAAGAAACGCATTACGGACAAGGCTGTCCTGTATTGTGGACAGCCCAAGTTTGTTTATTTCCCAACCCGTCTTTGAGCTTAAAAATGGCGTTTTCGTTTTTAACTATGTCGCCCGCGTACTTTCTGGTCTTGCAATACTCATTTGGCATCACGCGCCACATTACAGCGTAAGGAGATTTCGGCTGTGTAAACCGGAATCAAAGCGGAACAGTGTAGCCAGTGGTCGCATGCTCCTTCAAAACAGATCAATTTCAACTCGGGGCAACTCCGGAAGTTCTCACAACCAAACGAAAACGATGCGTTGTAATCGTCGATCATTCGATCGGCACTCTGTAGCAATAAAACAAAAAAAGAAAAAAAAAGAAGAAAAAAGCATTAAAACTCTACCACTAATCGCTTTCACCAGACTTCAGAAAATATTATTATAAAAAATGTGGCTCGTGGCTTGACCTACCCCCGTAAGCGAAATTACGCGGTGCTCATCTACCCACGTTTGGAAAGAGAGAGAGAGAGAGAGGGAGCTGTTTCGCATTACGGCATGCATTTCGAGGACCATCGTCGGATAAAGAAAAGAATAAAATCGATCTGTTTGTTTTCTAGGCCAAACACAATGCAAGAAAGACGAGAAAAACAAAACAAAAAAAAGTATCCGGAAATTCCAAAAGAAAAGCCGCGATAAATGGGTCACGGTGCTTCCTCGCCTCATTTAAACGTCACTCGCTCCAGAAAAAAAAAGAAAGACAAAGTAGGAAGGAAGAAAGTTTAGGCCGCGATTTATTGTTGCGCGCACAGCTGATGAACGCCGAACGAAAGTGCTCAGTCGAGATCGGCGAGTCCTCAGGGACGATATACATCGATCGGTCCCCGATGACGGACACCTTTAATAGATATCGTACGGTCGCAAGTCACAATCCCATTTAACTGGGGCACGCAGGTAATTTAAGTGCAAACTATAATAACTCGACACCAGCGAAAAAGAAAGATATACGCGCAAAAGGCAGGCTTAGCATTCGCACCAGCGGAGTATGATTGTGACAAGTAAGCGTTTCTTTTTGCTGCAGTTGCTGAATCTGTTACACGAATGTACAAAGTAAAAGGTGTTTAAACGAGAGTTCTGAAGACCACGTAAGGACGCCGCGATCTTGAAACGACTACCGTTCTGCAGACGTGTTGACCGACGAAGCCGGACACCAAAAGGCGGTAAGGGTATACACGAACTCATCTCTTTTACGTCACGGTTACGCACTTCCGCTCTGGGACTGTGGGCGGAAGTTGCCATGGGGCACGTGTATTCCGCGCGTTGTTTTGAAAAGAATCACACAAAAACCTGCCTTCTCATCAAAACGCCGCGACTGGGGCTGCGCCAAAAGAGTTGAGAAAGATTTGAAGGTCAGTTTTCATCTGCTCGGTTCGCCCGAGAATCTGGATACGTGCCGTGAAAGGGAAACCATGTCGCCGTCGGACCACGATTGCTTGGGTGGGAAGCACTTTGGGTTGAATTCACGGATACTTGTGGTCATCAGATTTATTTGTTTTGTTCCAACATGAACGCCGGAAAACCGTCAAGTTGTGCGGACCACCTGCCGACTACGTTCAGTGCGTCTTCAAGTTCAATCGGCCGCCTGATCGTTCGAACTGTCGTCTGCTCTTTCAAACGTTTCTGCTTGTCGTCTGCTCTCTTAGACGACACCGGCCCGTGGACCCAACGTTGGCCCGGTACTTGCGATAGCAAGTAAGTGCAGGCCTCAAAAGACTTAAGTTTGAAGGTTGGTAAGCAGGTTCGATGTAAACAGTAGACACAAGGAAATTTTTCTCATTGTTACCAGTGGCCATCACCGACTTCTTATGCCTGATTCACTCGGTCCTATTCTGCTTGCGATTTTCAGTATCGACGTCGACCATCTCAGCTACGGTTCACGCTTTTAGCCCCAGCGACATCGCGACTGAAAACTGCGAGCGAAATCTCATCATGCGAATCGGGCTTTAGCGCCCATTCTGCGGCGTGCACGCGGAATGAATCGCCGCATGTCTAATTATTCACGTGAACTTTTGCGCTGTAACAAGCCTCGTTAATTTCACTGAGGCCGCTCAAGTTGTCAGACATTGCCAGCAGAGCCGTATATGTAGAGAGTTTGGTCAATGGGAGGCGCGGGCAGAGCCAGGGCGTGCGTCAGACTCGGAAAGAGGGCTTGGCATGCTCTCTTGACCAACCAGAAGCCGAAAAGAATCCCCTAGCGGTGGTAGCGAGAAACAGCTCTGATCAAAGGTCTATGTTCGTAAATGGTTTTAATAAGCGCGTAAGAGTGAAGTGTAGTAACTCTTTGTGGTTGAAAATAGGGTGCACGTGTGCGCCACTCAACTCTGTTTTGCTCGGACAGAGTGTGAACGCTCGGACGGCAGATTCCCGGCCCTCGGCGCTTGGCGTACGGATTATGTCGATCGTTCCGCTTGTCGCACTCTTCCACCATCATTTTGGATGAGCGTGATTGAAACATCACGTGTACCATATTTTCAGTCATCGAGAGTTACTCTAATGCAGTTATCAGGTTTGTTTCTCGCGACCACCGCCAGGGTATTATTTCCGGCTTCTGGTTGGTCACATTCGAATTTCTGAAGACGCCCTGGGACACGCCCAGCCCGCTTTCGGCCAATGGCGCCTCCGCATTTGTCTCCTATACTTCCCAACGAATGGCCAAACTCTCTACATATACGGCTCTGATTGCCAGGAAGACGTGGAATCAACAATTCGAACGCTAAAAGGGGCAGGGGACTCACACCAAGCGCCGACAACATCGCATGTCAATGGGATGTCCATGGGCGACGGCGAGCTACTGCCCACACTCCATCGCGCATGCGCGGCGTCAGTGGCGTCCGCTATAGGGGCGCTTATTGGTTTGTTTGTAAACATGAGTTGGTGTATAGTTGGCTTTATGTTACAGTTTTGAGCGACAGGTTCTTAAATGTCGCAGCGCTTTGGATGTTGTACGTCGTGCATAACCGCGGTCTGTTGTAAGCAGCGAAAGCGACTTTTTAGACAGCTTGTAATGTTTACCCGCTGGTGTAGGCTGCTCCGAGTCGCAGCTTGCGGCATGCGCCGAGAAAGTGAGGGAGAGGAGGAGACAGAGGGACGCCAAAACGCCGAGCTCTGATTGGAAGGAATAGTGGGTAGACCCAAAAGCTGGTTGTTTTGTCTCCTCTCCAGTCGTCGAACGCGTTCGAATGTGAGAGCCAAATGCCGGACGCCGTATGCGTCATACTAAGTTCACCGGATCCTGGGAAGGCAGCGCCATTGCCTCCCCTGCCTGCTAGCCGAACAGAAATAAATACTAACATACAGACGATCAAAACCTCGCAAGGAGATTGGATAATCGGTCTCCGTTGCTATGGGAATCGCCATTTCGGCCCCTTCAAATGTTCGGAGCTTGGAGAGGTACGTTTTAATCCAGTCGCACCAAAATGACCACGGAGCATCATCGCATTGAAGGCGTTGCGTTGCCAACATAAGTGTCTTGGGCACTGTGTACGCAATGAACGTACCAATCACGCCCATCTACTCTGATCATTTACAAGTATATTGTTCTTCTCGCGTATATCAAAAGAAGAAAATGATTTTTCAATGCATCCAAGCTCCGACACCGCATGTGGTGGTGGTACACGAAGATGTACGCTTGCTTCTCCGGTGTGTGGTAGCAAATCTCGGTATACAAGAAACGTGTCTATACAGCCACACGTCACGAGCAAATTTAGATCGGCTCACCAAGAATAAAGAGGTCAAGGAGAAATTTCTTATTTTATGAACCAAAATGGCGGCCATACGGGCAGCTTGGTTCTACTTTCCCAAGGTCCAGTTACTTTAGTGGAGACAAATGCCACCTATGTCTCCATTGCATTCGTCGAAAGCGTTCGAATGCGAAAGCCAAACGCCGGACGCTTTAGGTCTAGCTACTAGTTATTCGAACCAAGAGCTCGGCGGTTCTGACGTGCCAGCGAGCTCTCGGCTCCTCCTCGCACTCAGTTTCTCGGAGCGTAGGTTTCTAGCTTACTGGGTACATTATCCGGCAGACGCGTGGCTAATTGCTGATCATCTACATATAAGTCACTGTTTTGATTTGCACGTGATGACATTTAGTCACGGCTTTTACTAATTCTTTTATGGAGCATTTTATGTCGCTGCTTCTTTTGTCAAAGCCGGAGCCACACTGCTCATACATCATACAAAAGACAGTATGCAGACAAGAATCACCACAGCAATCGTGGTTCGAATGCTCGCGTGCCAAGATTCTCCTCGAACTCATTGCCATGCGGCATTCGAAGCACGAATCTCGCGGCGACTCGCGTTCGAATATGTATGCAGACCGTCGTTGGCATGATGCATAAGCTGTGGGATCCCGGCTTCAAAACCTTTGTGAACTTTCACAACTTGTGTCCTGCTTTAGCTGCCTTGTCAGCTTGTTCATTTCCGTTATTCCCGCTGTGACCGGGAATCTAATGTAAAAGTATCTGATGTCCCATGTCAATGGCTTTACAATGTGCTACTTCCTCCATGAACTGAATAACATTTATGCTACATGGTTTCCCAAACATCATTAAGCTTTGATGAACCGCTATATGCAACGGCAAGGAGATGTTGAACATTTCCTATGTGTATGCATTAAAGGGATACTACAACGAAATTTCGGCGCTCATTTCTTAGTCTCCACGTGTTCAAGGGAGCAGTATCGCATCGGACACTCCAATCTCTCGTTGAAAAAGACACGAAAAGGAGTTTTAAAACAAATTAAACGATTAGCAAATGGCACCTGGTGAATGTCGCTCAAGCCTCGTTCGTAATGTCCGTCTAAGAACATTGACAGGCAGCAGGCACGTATCCAGGGGGGGGGGGCCCATGGGGCCCGGCCCCCCCCCGAAATCTTCCATTTGCTGGGACCTCCTCTCCCCTCCCCTCATACAGCATACAGCATTTCGTCATGGCACGCCCCCCCCCCCCCGAAACAAAATCCTGGCTACGTGCCTGACAGGTAGTCACGATGCCTATCTCGCCTAGAACTATAGACTCACTGGTGCCCCAGGCGTGCAAGCGTGTGCATCGTGCACGTGAACATAGCTTTGGCAAGCTTGTAATTGCACGCACTTGCCCGCGGGAGCAGAGACATGGCGGCGGCCAGATGCTCTGCTAGCCCTGCTTGCAATCGTCTTGTCGACGTCAGCCTCGCCGCAGCTTTGCTCATCCCGAGACAGGCTACGTCACGATTGCGCCGGATGTCACGTGCTCTCCGCTGGTATACCTCTCTGAGCGCTTGATACAGGGGCCGTTTATAATGAAAAATACAGCCATTAGGCTCAAAATACAAACGTGCGATTGTCATTTCCGAATATTGTGGATCATATTCAACCTATTTCTGAACGCGATGGGTAATTTTAAATTTCGTTGAAGTACCGCTTGAGGTACCAAAGTATACGAAAACACACGAAAAAGGCGCTTTCACAGCTAGAACCATGACCATTTACTAGTTGCGAACTGCCTGCGCCCACAGAAAAAAATATTGCCGGCATCACCGTGTTGTTTTCAAAATGTCCCCCCCCCTTTCCCCTCAAAAAAAAGAAAAGAAAAGGGAACATTGAGGACATTGACTTTTAAGATCAACTTTAAGTGTGGGTGCGCGTGATCTGTTGTCTCACATCAAAAGCTCAGTAAACCGCCCTCGAAAACGCTCCTTGGAATGTTCGTGCGTGTGCTCTGACCAGCTGCACGTTCCATTGTCCTCAATTGAGTATTAAGTGTCCTGTCCTCTTCTATGAAATGGAGTCGCGACGCCTCCATCTTACCAGTTCCAAAGTTCAGCGCATTACCGACTGCGAAGTCGACTCTTGAGACAGATATACCCAACTCAGATTTCGATGCCCGTTTAACGTGACGGGCTATATATAGTGACTTCACCCCCGCGGCGCCGAAGTGCTAGTCCCAAAGACAGCTTTGAATCTACTTTGACTACGCACTTTACCTTGAGCTCCATGACATACTTATACAATGACACTAATATATATTATATAATATATAATACATATTATACAAAGAGAGAGAGAGAGAAAAAAAAGAGAGAGAGAGAAAGAGAGAGAAAAGTATTGATGCTAAAGTTTATTCAATATAACATAGAGCTACGAGTAAAACTCCGCCCTTATCCTAAACTGATGAGTAAAAATATAGCTGCTAAAGTGTAGATAAAAAATCGGCAAAAAACATTGTTTATGTCTACCAGTATTAATGCGGCAAATAAGGCTCACGCGGAGAAGAAAGGTGAATACATGGGAGGTACGTTACGCAGGACGGCATCAGATACATTAGGCATGTCACCCAGCCGTCGAGGCGCGCCAGCGACTTCAAGATGGTGCGAAATGTCGGTCGCATGAACCCACTGACCGGCGCTAGAAGAGAAGGGTCCTCGGTAGGGCTCCCCACAGATGAGGGGGAAGGTCTCTAATATTGCCAAGTGGCCACTTGCTGTACCGTACGGTCATCCGGTATGCGCTGTTCGCCTTGACCGGGCGAACGTCGCAACGAAGTCGCGCGACCCCCCCCCGAACCCGCGCTGTGTCCCAGCTGAGACAAAAGCACGAGAAATAGTCGCCAATGCCGCCGTGGGACCCAAATACTTTTCTTGTTTTCTTTTCTTATAAGTGCGCGTCCCGGGAGGTCCCAAACTGCGAGGACATATAATGCGAACGCGAAAGACGGGGACACCTCTGACCTGTCCTCTTCCTGTGTGGTCACGGAGACAATGCCGACGGGACGCTTGCCGCGATAGCGCGGTGCGACAACAACAAAAAAATAAAGCGTCATTACAAGAGGCGGTGGCGTGCCGTTTTCGCGAAGAAAGAAGATAAAGAAAGAAGAAGAGAAAAACGGAGCTTCGTTGTTTTCCGGTCGCGTCAAACGAAACTCAGCGCAATTTCGTTGAATCCTCGGCTTGACTTCGCGCCCACAAACAAAAACGAATGCGAGAAAACTTCAGCACTCAGAGGCGTATACTCCGTTTCACCTTACAATGGGCCGCAGCGGGCGCTACGACGAGCCATTCCAGTCAATCCAGCGCTGGGAAACGCATCACGAGACGGCACGTTTCGCGCGTCCCAAGGGTCACCGTGACACTCACGTGACACTCGCGTGACGTTGGGTTGGCTTCGATGCATGGCTAGTATTGTCCTCCGCGGTCCGTCGTAAGGTAACACGAAGTATAGGCCACGCGAAAGAGTTTCCCCAAAAAGAAAGAAGAAAGAAAAAAAAAAGAAACGTGAATAGCAAAGCGGACAATGAAAGGAAGTGAACGGCACCGCTGACGCCTTTGATGAGTGTGGCTTCGAAGTTCCGCGTTTTTCGCGCCTTTTTCGCGTTCGTCAATAGTGTGGAAGTCGCCTCCAGTCGCCACTCTCGTTTCTTTTGTCGCTCGTGATACGGATAGACGAAAAGTGAAAAGCGGAATAATTACTTTCGAGGAGAATGATTTTTGCCGTTTGGCGTGCAGGCACGACCGGGAAAAGGAAATGCGGAAAAAGCAGTGTGCGATACGGAATATTTCATCATTATTTCCTTTTTTGTTTTTCATAAGGAGTTACGTTTAAATTGTTATGCTATCGTTGACAAAATGACGATTCAGGGTTTCAACTCGGTTCTCATAAGTCTCAATTTTTCTAAGGCATCAGTACGACTTACAACAAAGTAGCTTCAGGTGTAGTTGGCTCTGCGTTTAAAGTTGGCTTTGAGGCTTTTAGTTTCAAAGTTGGCTTCGAGCTTCAAATTACTTAAAGTTTAAAATGGGTCCAAGTTGAAAGTTGCCTCAAGCTTCACGCTGGCGTCACGCTCGTAAAAAAAAAAAAAACAATAATTTAGTTCGACGTTTTGGGCAGCTAAACGTTCTAGATTCCAGTTATCAAATTAGACTCGACCCTGCAGCTCCATCTCGTGGCGGCTCCCAGCTATAGGTGCGAGAAAAGCTCGCGCGATCGGAGCTTACAAACATTTTACATTAATTAGTCGAAGGCCAAACTTGAGTTTCAACTCAACTCAGTCTCAAGAATACCTCAAGCCGGGGTCACACTGCTTATACATCACACAAAAGACAGTCTGCATACAGATTCGAACGCGAGTCAGCGCGAGATCCATGGTTCGAATGCCGCGTCGCAATGAGTTCAAGGAGAAAACTTGGCACGCGGCATTCGAACCACGGATATTGCGATGATTTGTGTTTGCAGACGGTCTTTTGTACGATGCACGCATGCAAGTGCATCGTCATGGCAACTCGTCGTCTTTGTTGGTCTGCTATCTCACCGGCTGAACCCAATCGGGCACGGTGGATGCGGCGTGACTCTGCATTTTTTCCTGTGCGTTCTTGGCTCCATCGGCTCGTGAGCGTTGGCTGAGGACGGACTTGAAAGGCCGACCAACACAATCGCGTCTTCTGCCGGGCAGAAAATCGGTTCCCAGTTTCCTCCTATCACTTCCCCGTCGCACTTTTCTCTCCTCCTCTCCCCACAGGAACGGGTCTTTGAGCGCTACTCTCCGCAGAAAGGAGGACGGTCTCCCTCTTTCTCGAATGGAAAGGAGAAATTGAGGAGAGTTTCCTCCTTTCTGGCTGCGGGTCGGCCTTTAACTCTTTCTTGACCGCGCTCATAGGCCACCGATCACCGGTGATCGACGGTGGTTTCCAGGCGCCGTCAAGAAATTAAATTTAGTGCTGAGAATTATGCTCCACAATCTCGTGGATAGCCGAAAAACTGTAGTTTCAATTTCAACGTAGGTTTGAGCTTTATCACAAGGTGGTGGACTGTCAAAAATAGTCTTGGGAACAGTGGTTGGATTTCGTTTATTGTGGCTAACTGCTTGCATCAGTCTTCGTAACAAAGGTGGCATTATTTACATAATTCAACTACATTGTGGCATATTTTTTAGACCTCAAGAGCTCCGGAGACACTCTAAATTACGTTATAGTCGTCGCTTAACGGATGGTTGTCGGTAAGCATCACTATAATTTCCAATGCTGTCCTGAGCCCGCGTGCGCGTTTTATGTTTCTTAACAAGGAGGACTAAAATGCTAAATATGAAGAAACTACAACCAAGGCTATGACAAAAACCAAGGTAGAACACAAAGAAGGCATTCTGGGTGGGGCAGATTTTGTATATTCTGACCTTTTTTTATTCGTCGTTTAATTTGAATAGCTGTAGAAGTGTCGGCGTTTATACACCTTTCACACGTCCATTGTATTTTTAAACAATAAGATTCTTACATCTTTTTCCCACGATGTACAAACCTCAGTTTCTTTTGAAAGAAGAACTAACTGGTCACATTTTCATGCGTAATATTACTCCACACGCAAATTAGTTAGGAAAATAAAAACGTTTGCACGGATCCTATGAAAATTGCAACTTTTCACGTGGTCCGGAAAGAGTTAAAGTGAAACGGAGTATGGCTGGAAATTTCCGCGTGTTCGCGACCGGCGACTTCTCCGGAGCGTAGCGGTGCAGTATAGAAAGAAGAATATAGTTTCCAGCGGGCGCAACTAATCAAACGGCGCGCATGCCACCAAACTTCGCGACATTAGCCGTTTACAGCTCCGGGCATTCGGATCGAGGCGCGTGTTGGCCGTGCCGAAATCGCAAGCTCGTTGAACTTGGTCTGGCAAGGGCGCTCCAGTAGCATGCAGGTGGAAATGACCCGGATGTAGATTAATTACGCAGATCGCGCCGATTGGCCGAAGGCCTCCACGGTCGCCATCCACGGGCCGCCGCCGTCTGCTCTCTGGCTAATCAAGATCCTGGTAATTTTCCACGTCCAAGAATTACAACACTGCTTTCCGTTAAAAAAAAGAAAGAAAAGAAAATTCACCAGTTGTGCGGACACTGTCCGCTAGGAGGCGCAAAAGAGCGGAAGCCGACCCACTGCGCCCATGGATCCCACCTGAAAGAAAAGTAAATGATAATGTTTTACATGTTAACGAAGAGTGTAGACAAAAAAAAACACTTCATAAAGGCAGTTTTTGTACAGGGTGTCCAAAAGAAAATTTACACGGTCTTTTATACCGCAAAATAAACTAGGCATCGCCGAACGCTCATTCTCCGCCCAAAGGTAGCGCTAGAGGTCACAACCAGATGCCAAAGTTTCAGCCCGATCCGATAACTTAATCAAAAGTTATAAGTGATTTTCTGAAAATTTCAATGGGAAAATGGCGGCCGACAGAGTTTTCGAACACATGGGGCTCTATGGCACCAGAAACCGAAAACGGGCGAAAATGGGCTCCATTTTCCCATTGAAAGTTTCAGAAAATCACTATAACTTTTGATTAAGTTATCGGATCGGGCTGAAACTTTGGCATCTGGTTGTGACCTCTAGCTCTACCTTTGGGCGGAGAATGAGCGTTCGGCGATGCCTAGTTTATTTTTGCGGTAAAAAGACCGAATTTTTGTGACACCCGTACAATTTTTTCTTATTTTGTGACACCCTGTACAATCAATATGACAGGACCGTGGTACAAGGAAGAAACCATCCTCAACCGAATCTGCAGACTGCCTTTTGTATGATGAATCGCAGTGTCACTGTGGCTTTACAAAAACACAAGACAAAAAAACTTTTTTTTTGGTGTTTAGTTAAAACATACACAAAAAAAATTAGACGTTTACAATTTGCTGTAACGCCGAATTAGAGTACAGCTTTTGAGGAGGAGGAGGGGAATGGTACAGAGAGGAGGGCATGCCCCTCTTCCTTCCCGCTAAATTTAGAGGGGAAAATTTCCCGCTAAATTTAGCGAAAATATTTTAGCTTCGTGACGTCACACGTGACGTCAGTTGAGTAAATTTGGCGGGAATTTTTTTCTCCAAATTTAGCGGAAACTTTCTCCACTAAATTTAGCGGGAATATTGGCAATATTTGATGCGTGTGACGTCACGCGACGTCACGCGTCACGTGCTTCCTATAATGACGAAACACACGAGACGTCACGTGTGACGTCATGAGGGTAAACCTCGTAACCCTCGCGAGGGTGACCCTCGTGAGGGTAACCCTCGTGAGGATAATCCTTGTGACCCTCGTAACCCTCACGAGGGTAACCCTCGTGAGGATAACCCTCGTGACGTCACACGTGACGTCCCGTGTGACGTCATTATGGGAACTTCCCATAATGCAACGCGCGGTTACGCTGACGCCGCTCAAGCCGGAAACGGCAATGGAAGAGCTGCGCTCTAAAATATCTCGCCGAAATTGTTTTTTAGCGCAATGCTTACGCAGCAAAAACACATATTGAGGTAAGATTGACTCCAAAATAGGCTCCTATTTAAGGTGTCTCGAAGTAGAAGAATGTTTCTTACCCCCCCCCCTTTTCCTTTCACTAAATCAAAATGCCTCGCGACGTCCCCCCCCCCCTCCCACCCTCCCAAATTCAAAATCTGTCTCGCTGGTTGTTTGTAAGTTTTTTTTCGGGAACGCTCATTTCGTTCCGTAATAGCGTCCTACCCAAACACTTAATTTTTTTTTTAGTTTTAGAATTGTGCTGTCAGCCGCAGCCTGAGAGCACAATTCTCAGCACCTCGACCCGCAAGGGCTTCATTGTGAACTGCGAGCCTCCGAAAGTGTATCTTCTTTGGTTTCGATCGTTAGGAATACGCCCATCCTATCGCTGAGCGTTTCAATTCGGGTGGAAGCACGACTCGCAGCGGGACGGAGAGAGCCGGTGAGGTTCAGTCGTTTAACGAGAGACGGCTAATTCGTTGATCTCCTCGGCCACCCACATCTCGATACATCGCGCGGGAAACGATGCGCGACGAGACAAAAATGAGGGGAAGCCGGCGGTAGACGGGGAGCGGGCGAAGCGAAGTCCGGCAATGGACGACGTGGCGGCGGCTCTCGTTTCGTCACGGACCACTGGACAACGAGGTCAAGTGCGGGGCCCCAGACAACAGGGGGCACCGAAAAGAAACTCGCCCTTTCCAAAGAAATAGATGATCCCTCGGTGGTACCTGCATACCTGCCCGGTCATCTGCAACGGCCTTGACACGGATTACTAAAAATGAAAAAAAGGATGCAAGAATGAGGTTGTTTGCATGGACCAAGCTATACCTGGAGCATAGACCTACATTTTTCCACCACGAACCGTCATATCTACGACGCCTCTTTTCGCGAATAAAGATTTAAAAGTTGTCGCGGCTAGTTGGTGGCGTTGTACGGGACGACACTGTATAGACCTTTCCAATGTTTAGAAAACCACAGTAGAACGAGCGATCTTCACAGCCCCGCACGTGCGTTTTCGTCGCTTCGGAGAGCGAGCAAAGCACGCGCCATACGCACGAACACTCAAAATGGCTCCGGCCACAAGCTCTTTTTTGGAAAGGTCTATATCAGGGCCGAAATATGCGTGTGAAGTTATCGTTCCGCGAAGATGTTCGAATGGTTAAGTACGAGCTGCTAGACGAGGTGAACGATGCTAGCTCTGGTATCTCTGCATTGCGAACACTTAACCTTAGACAACACTTGAGTTCATGTGAAGTTTATTGTACGTGCACATTACACTTTCGAGACTCGATGAATAGCTTTGAAAATCCCAGTCAATTTGTGACTAAGAAGGCATAAACGTCTACTTAGTTACTTATCGTTTGCTAGTCGTATATATACAGCGACTAGACACAAGAGCCAATATTATTGTTCACTGATATATTAAACAAAATAGTAAGAATAATCCAAATATATTTTTGGGGGCATCTGAGATTTTTTTAAAACACGTGTCCATTCTTATTGGCATACGGAGCTCATAGCCTCGTTCTTGGAGTCAGCGGGCCAACGGTCTGTAAACCCGAGAAAAGCACGCAACGGGGGTTATCTTTCAGTTGATTTGACATACGCAGACAGCAAGGTTTAAAAATTCGGCAGAACTATAAAAAAAATAACTAGAAAACCAATACCTTCTATCGAACAGTCATATCGTGGGGTTCAATCGCCACGACTGTGAAGAATCAAAACTCGGAACCGAACAAAGGCAACTCTATGCAACCAATTGTCTTTTCATGCAAAGAAAAAAAGATTTACATGTGTTTTACATGGGACACTGACATTTTAAGAGAGATCAGGCAACCAATTTAAACGTTCCGCATCTGAAACGAGACTTGAGCGACAAAGTGACAGACACTGGATGGCGAGTAAAGGAGATTGATGGTGAAACCAGTGGGAAGTCGGTATGCCCCAGTTGGTCGTCTGGAGTCTCAGCTGTATAGACGCGAAATTCAGCCAGTGCAGTAATGCGAACCTCGTGTCTTTAAAGTGCACCACGCAGTAGCGATGCATCTGGTTTGGTACGCTATCGCCACATTTTGGGCGGAGAATGAGCGTTTGGTGGTGCGTAGTTTATTTTCTTGTGGTAACAGAAAAAAATAAACACCATAGTTTTGCTTGAGCTCTTCCTTAACGGTGAAATGAAATCAGTTCATACCTGATATCCGACTAATCTGTATTAGATCACGTCCTGTCCGTCAGGTGTCCCGCAGCAGTAGAAGAGCCCCGACTGTACCAGCGAAACGCGGAATCCAAATTCCGCGCCTCGCAGTGTCCTACAGAGACTCTCTCACGCACAACCAACTCCGCCGACGTTCAATCTTAGCTCTCTGAAGATTTTAAAATCCCGTTATCTTGACGCCAGAGAAGTGCGCTTGCGCACAGAGCTTTGCAGACGACGTAAAAAAGTGCTGAGTCATCGCTGTCACTCGCTCGCTTGGGCAGACAACGGCGAAAAGCGCCAAGTCATGGCGTCGCCCGCTGGCAGCAACGGCCCAGACGATGGCATTGGCGTAAAGACGATCCAATTGGGGATGAGCATTTGTAGGGGGTGAGCGAATAGTGGGTTCAAATGAATACCACAGTGTCACTTCTCGCTTCAGCACTGTAAAGAGAGCCGGCATCTCTTGGCTTTATCTTGCCCCGCAAAATCTACGAAAACAGGTTACGAAAGCTCGCAGCTTATTTTCCATTCCGTTCTGGGTTGTCTGACAGCGTAAAGCTTCTTGATAAAAGATGCACTTGGTGCTCTCTACAAGTAACGCCGCCATTCTTTGAAGCGCCGACTGCATGACGCTGCAGGGTTTAGGAAGCGAACGGCCGCCAGCAGAAGCACAATGAACTGAGCGACTCGATTTTGTTCTAGCAGATTGAGCTTCGTCATGCGCGTCAGTTGTCGTTACCTGTAAAAGAAAGTATCGGGGTACTTCATGACAGCGCTGTCTGAGACGCGGTCTGGTTGACGCCATAGCATGCCGAAGCCGTTCAAGGTCAAAGTACCAGGCGGTGCTAATTTGTCAGCTGGAAGTACGAACATACAGGGGTCATCGCTACGCGTCGCTGAGCAGACGGATGGGAAGAACTTCGTTTTACAAGTATTCATCGTGCACTTTTAGTGTGGCCGATAGATGCGAAACATGGTTGAATGATAGACCTTCTTTTCGTGCATTTCATTTGAAGCTGTACCCGCTTGTCGGCGCTTAACACTCAGGCGAACAATGCCGAATCATTGGGCTGTGGACGCGTGCGAGGAACATAACATCACGCGGAAGAGTGCTGCTGCGCATGTCCAGAACGCATTCCACATACCATTACTGAAAGATGGCAGAGCGCGGAGGGGGATTATAGAAATGGTCTATAGATGTCTTAGTGGTTGTCAGCACAGCTTCACGAAGTGGCATATCTATATGCGCATTTTTAATTTTTGTTACATGAATCCGGTGTTTTTTTTTTTTGGTCGAACTTAGCGGTATGTTTCTATATAGTTTGATTAAGCTGCAAATTTATTTCGACATGTGCCCGTGTAAATGCTTCCACGTCCCTGTGCGTATGTGCGCGCTTGAGTGGTCGAGTGAAGGGAGCGAGGAGGAAGGGTTAGGTTAAAGTCTCCGAAAGTTGGCTGTCTAAACGTCATTAGAATCGCAATTTCAGATGGAGTTTGGGTCCGTCATCAGGGCACAATAGACGCGGCGTAATGGCATTCAGCTCCAGGAAGAGAAAACGTTCACATAACAATTTTAAGAACGCTTCTTTCTTTCTTCTTTTGTGTATGTGTGTCTCTTGCAATTTATCCTAGACATATTATGATCTCGAAGAACGCATGACTCGCACAGAAGCGTTTACTGTCGACTACGATTGAAAAAAGTGGAACTCATCAGAGCTTTCTCAGGCTTGGAAATGTAGATTGAATTTTGTGGAGAGAAAAGAAAGCCGGTAATCTCAATATAGAGACTATTTCAAAGTCCAACGTCCAGGATATTCGCCGCCTAGCACCCCAGAAAATAAAGTGTCAAAACAAAAACGTAAGTCGTAGGAAAAAGGAACTCGCTTACTCTTAAGAATGAGCATACTGCTCACGCTCCGTTCAACTATTTCCATTTTTTGTCGATTTGCGACCGCTGCTACTATTAGCTACTCCAAAGAATAATAATAAAAAAATGCAGGGCACTTAATAATAAAAAGAATTCCGAGGACACCCAGCACTTCTTATGAGTTGTGAATGCAAAAGCATGAATGCGTTCTTCCGCAGCGTTACACTGCCGAGGTGCGGCGACGAGCGCGCGCTCTCCTGAAGTGGCCGGGGCACGCTGCAGGCTCGGCCGTGCAGCCTCTCCAGAGTCTGCCGCGATGGCTCTGCTGGCTCTGGGGCCAGCCACTCCCTCTTACCGGCGGCCGGGCCGCTGCACCGCCATGGAGAGGGCTTCTCTGTGGGGTGGTGCTCCGTGGAACTACGACGCGTTGCAGCCAATAGGAGCCTCGTTCCTTGAAACTATGACGCGCGCCAGCCAATGGGAACCTATCCATCAAATCGCTGCTAAAGACGACAGGCTTCGCTCCATTGGGACAGGGAGTTTAGGTGCCGTTTGGCGCGGCTTCAAAAGCTGATAACGCCGGTTCGCTCTATAGGACAGTTAATGCTTTCGCATTAAAATAAGCCAACACTTGCGCATCTTGAAGATAGGAAGATATAAAACGCTAAATCGAAGCTACTAATTCATTCATAAATTCCCATGAACCAGACCAAACAATCCGACTGTCAGGCAAGACAATCAACGGCATAATGTTTGCTCGCAGATTTCTCTGATTCTGACCATGCTTTAGCCCATAATTTTATTAGATACCCATAATTTTCTCGGGCTAACTAGATTCCTCATAAAACTAAAATCAGAAGAAAAAAAATTCACGAGCTTTTAGATACCCTACAGAACATGAGGCAGGGACCTGTGTTGAGATTATTAATAAAAAAATATGTTAACGTGCTTTTTCTTGTTTCTTTTTGCAAAAACGCGCACGTGAAACCGTATACGCATAATCATAATTACGATCATTGTCACTCTTTATTTGTTTACGTCAGTAAACACGAAGTTAGTGAGGTGCCGCAGAAGAACACTCCCTATTCTCGTTTTCAACTCAAAACCGTAATAAAAAAAAAACGTCCGGTTTTTCGCAGAGCTTTATTAATAATTTCTCTCTTTATGTATCGAGAATTAAAACATATGTAGGCGCATTTTGGATTAAATATATGTTATCTTCTCAAGACATGCATGCTTTGAACGTCAAAAGCAGCGCTTTTGGCGTTCGAAAGATGTGGCTTTTGGCACTTCTCGCGGCGTATGAACAATGCGTGTAAACTTTCTTTTGTTCTTGAGGCGAAAATGATTACATCGATAGCAAGGCGGTATAGTGATCGCCATCATTGGCAGTGTTGCGCAGGAATATGAACTTACACAGACTATTTTATGGTGTAAGACTAGAGCCGCCTTCACACTGCTCATATACATACAAATGACACGGTCCGCGGACACGATGAAAGAGTTATCTGCGGGACATGTCTCAGGGATGTTTGAAACATGTTTGTTTTCGTTCACACATATGCATGCTTCAGAACACGTCTGCACACAGATGTTTTTGCATGACCAATGTGACAAGACCGAGGAAAGAGCTCGCATCGGACAGTGTCTGCATGACTGTCCTTTGTATACGATATATGCGGAGAGAACGTCGTTGCTTCTTGCGCAGGGGCACGGTGTAGGAATGACGTCAGAACGACGCCGAGTTCCGATTGGCTTTGATTGGAACTAGGATGAGTGGGTAGACCTCAATGCTGGATGCCTTCAGATCTACCCACTATTCTTTTTTAATCAGCCAATGAGAGCTCGGGCTCTGACATCATCGCAACCCCGTGTGCAAGACGCAGACGAACTTGCACTCCGCATTAGCAGAGTGAGCGCCGCTTAAAGTGTCTTCGGGGGCGTCCCTGAGAGAAATTTCTCGATGTGAAATGACCTTCTCACGGGGCCATTCGCGGCACCATATATATTAAATCTGAGTCAACGCATATACGGGCTGCAATTGAGTGCAGTTTACCCCAAGCGCTATCATATCTTCCTCACTACACTGTTAGAATATTCAGTGACCCCGGTGTTAACTCGTTTGCACAAAAGAAAATCGAAAAAACAAGAAAGTTAAAAAAACAAAACCGTGACACATAAAGTGGTGTTTGCGTTCCGTCGTGTTAAACTAAAGACGCGCTCTCAGGCAGTAAAACGAACATGACAAGACATAATGCGCGTCAGAAACGTTTGAACGGGATTTCTTTGGAAGGAAGCGATGCAAATTATACGAGTTGCGTTGAATAACGCATTCGGGTCAGGCAGACGACATAAAACCGTCTTTCGCACTTGCCAGAGAGTGTTTCTTATTAATGAACGAAATAACCGCGATATGTATATGGAGCGCGAGTCCTTCCGTCTGAGAGGAGCCGGCGTATATGGGCAAATCATAAATCTATCAGATTTACAGAGATTTTTGAGAAAGGCGACTAATTTGAGGCGCGTGAGAAATACCACGCAAGCGCTTGCAATCTAATGGGCGTCCAACAGTAAAGGCTGTGCATAGGTGAGCATGTTGGTGCCTAAATTACGTAAAACAAAGACGAGCAGAGGACAATAAGAGGACCCAGGTCGAGTCGTCTGTATTTTGTTTCTGTGCGTCTTCTGCATTGTCTTCTGTGTTGTCTTCGTCTTGTGTCTACATTGTCGCCTATTGTAAACAACTTAATTTTCGCGAATTTTGCGAATCGCCCACGACTCGCAAAAAATAGGTCCTAAGTGAACAATTAACCAAGCGAAAAATTCGTGGAAATATGTCACCACTTTGCTAGCTACACTGAGATGCTGTGCTTCTTTGAGTCACAATCTAACATCGGAGAAACACGCGCGCAGATGTTCTCGCCTGATCAATTACACATACGTTTTATTAATACGATAGGAGCGTAAAGTATTTGAAAGAATATAATGAAATAAGCCGGAATTACGGTAGCTTTAAAGGGAGACTTGATATTAATTTCGGGCTGGGATAAATGATTTGAGATTGGGACTTTACTCATTCGGACATCGTTTGTAGTGGGCCAAAGAAAGAAGGTAGAAAGTCAAAAGCCAGCTTTTCGGTACGAATCATATGAAGGTATGGCGGAGTGTTTCTTACCTCTTTTACTTCGAAAGCTGTCTGCCTTTTCCCGTGGTACATCCACGGTATCCAAAAGTATGTCAGCCATCCCCAGCTCCACCCAGGACACTGAGAACCGCGTCACTCAGACGTATGCGCTCGTCAACAATCAATCCATCGACGCATATTTGGATTCGCGTTCGTGGCCAATAGCTGTGCCGTGACGGAACTTATCATCACTGTGAATGACAAGCTCTATGGGCTTGCCAGGCCACGGTCCCACTGAATGTGGCAGTTTAGGTACTTTTTGGCAGGTCATTACTCATCTCCTTTTAAACGCTGTTTTGTGGGATTGATGTCATTCGAAAGGCAATGCAATCCTCTTTCATTTGATATTATGTATGTATTGGTTTATACTGTTCATGCGCATTTGAAGCGTTGCGAATATGATGGCGCGGACCCTCACTTGCTCCGCTGGTTCATGTTTTATGAACGATTCCTTAAAGATAACACGGTTCCAATAGAGCAGTTTTGTTAAGATGATGTCGGAGCAGAATGTAACGGTATACTTTTTTGGTATTTCCACTATTTTGTTTTTTACAGCTCTCCAAATATTGCCCTAAAATTGACAATTTTCAGCACAAATATGTTTTTAATGACAAGCGCTAGGGCAATGAAATTAGCTACAGATGTAGTGCTTATAATTGGTAATATGCAGAAAAAAATTTAATGTTGTGTAAATGTTTTTTGTTTAGATATTCTATATCAAACGTGGCACTTTTTTGTGCTTCGAGTCATGGTAGTTCAAATGCCGCTGAGTAAATAATTAAACTATGGTAAAATCTTTTATAACATTTAGAACTACAATAGTTGCCCAAGAGGTGGACGGTGGCTTTTTTTATTTTCAAAGTCATAACGCTCCGGGAGCCCTTCAAACTTACCTGTTTTTGACGCACAACTTTTTTGGACATCAAAGAGATTTATTGGCATCTAATAATATTTGTTGTA
The DNA here is from genome assembly GCA_037355805.1 of Ixodes ricinus. NCBI lineage: Eukaryota > Metazoa > Arthropoda > Arachnida > Ixodida > Ixodidae > Ixodes > Ixodes ricinus. Next base: position 130,225 of record JAZHYW010011962.1, read on the forward strand.
TGGAATAGATATACACTGCGATGTATTAGATTTTCCCAATGATCTTGCTTTGGTTTCTTGATAGTTGTAGAGCTTAGCTAATTTTAAAAACAATTAAAAACTGTTTGGGTGTTTTGTTGCACTACCTGGCGGATGGTAGACAAAACTGCTGATTTCCAAGTTCAAAAAATTTTCGAGGGCGGCGTTGGCGTCTGTATCATCATCAATCTCCGTGTTGTTTTACCTTCACATTTAGAAAATATATTTGAAGATTTACTATCGATAAATGAACGGTTTAAGTACTGAGTCAGGTTAATAAATCTAAGACAAATATTTACACAAGCGTAGCGTGATATAAAGTGTTCATTATTCGATATAATTGAAATCAATAAACGATAAAAACGAAGTGGGAAAGAATACACCCGAGTTCACTTCATGCCTAGAGTCACTAAATGAGCTGCGCTTAAAGTATCGGCTTTCCGTTCCCCAAAATTTTTTGGCCGCCGCCATTTTGGGTCTTGTGCAGAGCAAACACAACTGCCGATCGTCATGATCCAAAAGTACGACTTCCTCTGCATTAGATGCGGTGCTAGGAAGCTGATACAATATTGCTATGCTCTGTCGCGGGTTGTTTAAACATTCGTGGAGGACGGAAAAGCGTTTCCTGTGATTTTAGATAAAGCTTCAGATAACTGGCAACCATGATTTTAAGCCACAATATGGCCAAGTGTCGTTACTCTGAAGCGTAGCTAATTTACTGGCACTAGCGGGAACAATGAGGAAGAAATAGGTGTCAAAAGGTAGTGGCTTGTGGAATCCACGGGGCTCACGTCATGGCCCCTCCAGGTATGACAAGCATCTTGAACAAGGGCATAAATAGTGTCATTAAATAAGCTACGCTTCAGAGTAGCGACACTTGGCCATATTGTGGCTTAAAATCATGGTTGCCAGTTATTTGAAGCTGGATCTGAAATCACAAGAAACGCTTTTCCGTCCTCCACTTTAAACAGTTTGCGACAAAGCAAAGCAATATTACATGAGCTTCCTAACACCGAATCTAATGCCGAGGAAGTCGCAATTTTGAATCATGACGATCGGCAGTTGCGCCTGCTCTGCACAAGCACCAAAATGGCGGCGCCCACAACCCTGTCGGGGAAGAGAGTGCCGATACTCTAAGCGCAGCTCATTTATTGGCCCTACTTCCCGCGAACCTCCTTTCCTTTGACTGAAACTGAAACTAAATATGAATAATACACCAATATTATAGCTCTTTTTGTTTTAACCACCTACACATAATGAGAAGAGGAAGCGGCCGGGTAGGAGAAACGCGGGTTTTATGTGCGACTGTTCTAATCAACGTTAGTTCTAACCGTCTCAAAAGAGAGAACGCGCGAGCTTGTGCTGGTTAAAATAAAGACGGTCCAAAGAAAAGAGGCGGCACGCTGTGTTCTTTGTGATTTTGCGTCTAATTGCAAATTGTTGTGTGTATGTTTATACAGCCGGAAGTTAGTCTGCCTTAGTGGGCGTCTGGTGTCTCAGCTGTAGATGAGCAATTTAGCCAGTGCGGTACAACCGCAAACCCGGGGTCTTTAACGTGCACACGCAGTAGTGATACACGACCGCACGCCGGTATGATGCTCTTCCACATCGAAACGGGCAGGGGCGGGGTGGGTTCTGGAGCGCGAGCTTTCGCTCCACGTGCTCCGAGCTGGTGTGCGTTAGACATGCACTCGGCCACCGATCGCCCCCCCCCCCCCTTATATAAGTATTTGAAGATCGACGATGGACGTCGATCGTCTCGAGGTAATGTAACGTAATAACATTATTTAACCAATAAACATATTGAAGGATTGAACGACTCAATTTTTCAATTCTTGAATTGTAATATGGCGGTAGCTTGTACTTACTGTTGATGAAGAGTAATATGAGGTGACGAGGTAATGATTAAATTATGAGGCTCTATAAGGACGACGATATTAGTGGGTGTCGAACCACAACGTACCGTGCCAGACTTGTTTCAAGTACCGTGTACCCAAAGACCTTTCTTCACCCGCAACAGAATATGGTAGAATCAATGAGGATGCTGCTTTACAACTACGTGGAACAGGAAAACTGCAATGTGCAGAAGTGCGGCTTATTCGTTAATATAAAGGACGGATTTCTAGCAGCATTCCCTGATTGACTACTTGGAACAAATGGCCTCATTGACGTAAAGTGTCCCCGTTCCAAAAGATTCTTGAAGCCTACTGAAACCGCAAAGGAGTAAAGGCGAAAAATAAAAAAAGGAGCCTGGTGTGAAAGGTCCAAATCACCACCATAGCCTCTACTACCAAATACAAGTGCAGTTACACAATACACAAGGAGAGTTTTGTGATTTCGTTATATTTACACTCAAGGGCATTGATATCCAACGTCTTCAGAGGGATGACACCTTCTTGTCAACCAACATAGAGCCTTTTTTACTCAAGTTTTACATGGAAGGCCCGACTTCCGCTGAAATTCCTCACGTAGACGAGTTGTCCGACCGAATAATCTGCCATTACTCCCGATCTGGGAATCTCTCGATCTTCATTCATGGCCATAGTATCATATGAGATCGAGGGGTGTGGCTTTTCGACCGCCGAACATTGCTTCGGCGGGTGTTTTTACCGTGTAAAATGAGACCGTCGCGTGCTGCTGGAACAAGAACCTGGCGATTCTTCACTGAACTGCTTCTTCCGTAAGCTTCAAGAGGGCTTTTTTCGTTTCGCACACCCTCTGTTCTGCTTGCCCGTTAGTTGCAGGATGGTATGGTGCACTAATGTGATGCCTGATGCCGTTTTTTTTTTTTTTTTTTGGGGGGGGGGGATTTGTTTATTTTATTTGAAGCAAGATTTGGCGCGTTATCAGAGAAAAGTATTTTCGGTAGGGCAAAAGTAGGGAAAAGAGAGCGTAGAACGTCAATGACGCGTTTGTACGTCGTGGCAGGCATCGTGTAAACTTCCAACCACTTAGAGTACGCATCGACCATGACTCCGCAGATGCGGATACGTTTCGCCACCCACAGACTGAATAGTGGATCGTTTTCAGTTACAGTTCATGATGGCGCTGGACTCGAGGAAGCCTTCGACTCTTTCCACAAAGTTAGCCCAGGTGCCAGCACTTTTGTCGAACGTGGTAAGTGTTCGAAACGTCGACAACGTCGGCAGCCACGTGCTGTGCTTGACACTAGACGCTTACCATTCGCTGAGAAGAAACTTGCTTGTTCGTCTGCCACGAGTCGTCCGATATCAGGTCATCACCGCTACTCCATCTCCCGACAAAACAGGTCGTCATTGTCCGCATGTCTATAGTTAGCAATCACGTGAACTTATAAATTCCCATACGCTCATAACTTGCCGTCGCTAAACGCCGTTCATTCATAGCGTCTTCATTGCGAATAAACGTCTTCCTATTTAATCTGATGGTTTTCATCATACTCCTCCTAAGCTGTACTTACAACTTTATATGTGTAGGTACTTCCGGAACTATAATGTAACAACCTTTACAAAATCTTCCGGATCCCGTGAAACAAAATATTTCGTTATGTCACATTTCGGTCGTCATTATAATGGTGAGGTAAACACCGTAAATTGCGAAGCAGTTTACTTAACGTCCGCTTCCATTGGTGTCTTGAAAGATTGAGTCTACTGGGCGTGCATTCCTGCAGAAGAAGTTTTCATTGAAAGAATATTGACACGTCAATCAACAATTGATTCCTTCTTGGTAAGATTTATTGCGAAAGCCCGTGACAACCGCCGAACCGCATCTCCCTATATCAGAGAACAATTTATACAAAGCCTGACATTCTCGCATTCATGCGTTTGCTGGGCCACGCTATTGAGCCAGCTGAGCACAGCTGGCAGCGGCGCGAGCTAGGCCACGAGGGGAACGTGATGGTGCTCGAGCCATCCCACCGTGAACCAATGTTTCGGCCACCCCACGGGTGCGTGTCGCCATCTATTGGTTGAACTAACGCCTTGTTCAAGATGGCTGCCGTGGGACCGCAGCCTTAAAGAGCACGTGAGAAGCTTGAGTCAGCGCACAGTGCCCAAGCATATCACGACCACGTGACTTCTCGATTGGCTTTGGAGTTAAAATTAAGCTAAGGAGGAAGAAGTTGAAAAATCGTTTCGTGGTCCCAGGGATAACGAAATTTCGGGCTTGTTGTGAGTATTGGCGAGGAGATCGAACTATAGGGGGCGCTGCGTTCACCAAAACAAATACCGCCTGCGTGGAAAACAACTCCGGCGTTCCAGTGTGCCGCCGTTGGCTGCCGTGTTGTTGCCGCGTTCCCTGCAGGTTTGTTAGAATATAGTACGCTCTTGTTGCGTACCGCAGTGCTCAGCGCATGCTTTAGAGCCTGGAATCAGTTTTCATCGCTTTCCTGCCGAAAAAAAACTCAAATCGCAGTGGATAAGTAAGAGGAGGGAATAAGTTGACTGCGCACGACGTGGTGTGTGGTCGTCACTTTTCAAGCGATGCCTTCCAAGCAAACTACGCTAATAGACGAGGCATGTACGCGCGTAAATCACGCTTGCATCGACATCCGTTCAAACCGTACATTCCATTTTATAGGTAGTAGATATTGTGCCGGCAACCGGCACAATAAACTGAGCAAGAAAAAAATGCCGGTAGTTGTTCTTATTGGGTATCGTGTAAGAGGAATAGTTAAAACGGGAACTTCTAGTTGTGTGAGTAGCTCAGTGGTAAGGTGTCCGTTTCACGTGCCGTGGGTCCCAAATTCAAATAAGAGTAGGCGTTTTTTTTTTTGTGTGAAACATTTGGCGATTTATATTTATTTCTTTTTTAAAATAATCATTGCCGTCCGAAACTCCCGGCAATCTTACTTTTTTCCCGAGTGGTTGTGCCTGCTGCCGGCAAAATATCCCCACCCTATTTCATAACAGTGCACAAGAGGAGGTTCTTGATACGCAACGCCGTTCCGTCGGAGAATCTTCCGAAGGGATCACACGACCGGGTTGTGAGGCTTCGGAAGCCACCGAGAGGTACTGCTCTTATTTGATCACTATTTTATTCCAGGCTAGCTTTTACACTGGAACATATTAGGTAGCAGTATCAGTTCGATATTGTGATATTTACGCAATTGCGTGAATCATTTTGCGATTCCTATAATTTCGATTGAGCAATGCAAATGTGTGCATGACTAAGTCCTCGTCGTGCAGAACTCGTTGATATTTCATCGTGAACCGTGCACCTTTGAATAACCAATAAATTAAACTGAAAACGACAACTTGTAACTTTTAATGCCAAAATGCAGTCTAATTAGCCACATTCTACATTATAATGTTCACCAGTGTGTTCTGTATTTTGGCATTTCAAGCAAAACGTAATGTAATGACTGTTTTGGTTGATGTTTTGGTGAAAATTTTCTCCGGGGCGACGCTACGCTTGATTACATGATCACATTTCAGCACGTCCTCGCCTTCAACGAGGCACCTTTTGCTCTCGCCGATGTGGCTGATGATCGTTGCAAGGGACAGGGACACTGAAAAGCAATGCGTGTGTTTCGTGAATACGGTTTCTCCAACCTAGGAAGCGCACAAACATCGCCACACCGCGTCAGTCACGCACGACCTGGCGCGCGCAGCCGGAGCGACGCGGCCGATCGCGAGCGCCTACACGTGGGTTTGTTTTTGCTTCTTAAAGCAAGGTGAGATAAGCAGGGACTATGCTACCCCTACACAGATGCTTTTGGAGCAGATAAATATTATCCACATACTTTTCATGAGCCTCAAGTCCTTGTCCTCCATGGCTGAACGAATACTAGCGGCGGGATTGTTATTCCCGCGGACTAGTTCCGACGGCGGCCACTAGCCAGCGCCACCGTTCGATCTCCTCCCCAATACGTGTTCAGAGGAGCAGTATCCCGCCGGACACACCAATCTCTCGTTAAAAAAAAAATACACAAAAAGGAATTTTAAAACGAATTGAACGATTAGCAAAAGGCACCCTGGCGGATGTCGCTCAAGCTACTCGTGCGTAATGTGCGTCCCGGGGCATTGACGGGTAGTGACGGTGCCTGCTCTCGCCTGGAACTCTAGCCTCACTGGTGCCTCATGCGTGCGTGCAACGCGCACGAGCATCGTGCGCGCGTGAGCGATAGCTTTGACAAGCTTGTAATTGCACGCACTTGCCCGCACGAGCAGAGACATGGCGGCGTATCCAGATGCCCTGCTTGCAATCGTCTTGTCGACGTCAGCCTCGCGCCGCAGCTTTGCTCGTCCCGAGACAGTCTACATCACGATTGCGCCGGATGTCACGTGGTCTCCGCTGGCTGCTCTCTCAGCGCTCGCCAGATGGGATGTTGATAACGACATATACAGTCATTCGCTCAAAATTCAAACGTGCGATTGTCATTTAGGGTATTGTGGCCCATGTTCGGCCTATTTCTGAACACGACGGCTATATTTCAAATTGCTTTGAAGTATCCCTTAAAGACTCTTTTGTGTTATTACCTCCTGGGTTTTCTTCTTTTTCTTATTCGCGAAAACTAAATTTAGGAATAATGACCCCGATTTGAGAAGATTCCAGCCCGCGAGAAATTAGGTTGTTTACAGCATATTGTCGTCTACGTCCATCTTTAGTTTTGGTAACAGGGGCCGGTTCACAAATTTGACTTTGCGTGTCACATGGCGGGTTGCGACCGCTCATGGCTGCATACGACGAGTAAACAGACTGGCGGCCTCTACCGGATGGTCCCGGAGCGATTCCGATCTGCGCATATTTTCTTATGTTTTACGCGTTATTCTTTCCCAACGGGCTCGAAACAGTACTACGTTACATAGCGACCATGTCTATTAGACAGTGCGTGCATCTGAGCTATCAAATATCGACATTCGGCCCGGATTATACGTAGATCAGAAAGTATTTTAAGGCTAGCCAATAGATGGCGTCAGTGTGCGGTCACAGCGCGCATCAGTCACGCTCAAAAGCAAACGTGTGAAGCAGCCTTAACGTCTCCCGACACAAGTTGCACCACTTGACGGTAACCATCAACCGCGTCAAGCGTGCGAAAACAAAGGCTGGCGAGAGATGGCGCTGCGGCTGACGGAGAAATGGCAGTGACACCGGGTAATGTGGAGGCCATTGGCTGGCGCCTTGCAGTCGCAAGTTAACATGTTAATCATTCGCACTAACACTACTCTCAAAATGGAGTATAATTTGCGAAGGTAAACATTTCTGGCCGATTGAAGCAAGCGTCTACTCACGTTGTTTGAGCGCAAAGATTAATTCAAAATCGTGTAACAAAAATTGAGCGTTGCAATGCCAGACGAATATATAAATTCCCACAGCTGAAAAATGCATTCTTCTAGCTTCACCTGTTGACAATCACTGTAATTAATTGGTCCACTATGTACATACGCGTGCATTGGTTATATATTTTTATTATTTTGTTATGAGGTGCTGCGTGTAGCGTTTTGCGAAATGTAATACGGCTGTTAAAAATGTAGTCTATATCTGTTCTAAGAACTCTGACACGCCGACGATCAGGGGACAGAGTTTATAAAACAGCTAAGATAATAGCCGTAATTAATTTATTCCGTATCACCGTTGATACAGTATTGGTTCAATGGTTAGTCGTTTTGGTTTAATCTTTTTTCTAAAAGTTTAGTTTCTATTTTTAACGCTAAAAGCGCCATGAGTATTAGCTTACGTAGGGGGAAAACCGCACGTTCCTAAAACCCAAACACAAAGCCCGCCAAGAGTCACGGCGAGCTTTTCCTGCACATTCCACGTTCCACGGCGTTGCCTCTTGGCGCAGAAAGCATCTGGTTTCTTCCGGTTTGTTCACATCGGACAGTACAATCCGAGAATTGCCGCGGAGGCTCGACTCGTGTTCTCTGGCACTTCAACATTTCGGCATTCCCAAAACCAAAACCGCAAAAGATACGAGGCTAACTAAAAAACGCAAAAAATCATTTTTTTTTTACGAGATGTTTCGAGGAGGTAAGATGGCTGCGCACCTAGACGTAGCAAAAAGAAAGTGTGGGCCGCGAGGCACGACTGATGTCATTAGAGAACGCGGCCGATCGCGTCACTGACGCAGAGCGAAAGTTTCCTTACCAGGCAGCGCCTGCTATGCAACGCCAACCTAACCCTGAGACCGCCCTAAACGTGGCGACTGCGCAGCCCCAGATTCACGAAAACGACGCGTTCTTGACGTCATATTTGCGATTCGCTTAGCGCAATGTCTGCGCGACTGTGGAGGTCGCGATCCCAAAAGAGGGGGGGAGGGTCACGACAGGTTTAGAGAGGGCGCAAAACGGCTCTAATATCTGAGAAAAAGAGAAAAAAAAGCGAACTTAACTTTTTTTGCAGTGACGTCGATGAAACCAGAGCCTAGGTCGTGGCTTAACGTCGAGCCGGGTCACAGAGAGCTGCGGTGTTCAAACTCCACCTTCACGTTGAAAAACGAAGGCTTGGAGCTGCAACAAATAAACTCACTTTATTCAAGACGAATCATTCCTGCTGGCATACTATTTTTTTTCGACGATCTTTAGCTACGTTTCTTTACCCTGACTATATTGAAATTGTCGATAAAATTGAAGTGTTAATTCTGCGGATTGCACAATAACACGTGCATGCTCAAAAAACGAAGAGCATGTTGCATCGCGAAAAGCAATCCGGAGGAAGGGGGGGGGGGGGAGGGGGGGGGGGGGGTTATTTTATATTTTCGACGGGTCGCAGAAATTGCTGGGGTGCTTTCTCGTCAAACGCAACGCTCTAAACGCCATCGTTACCATATTCCCGGTGTTTTTCTTTTACCACTATAGTTTCCGACACTTCGATTGCGGCAATATCCTTACAAACCCCTGAGCAGCAATCAGGAAGCTAGGGAAAGCGGACATACTGACTGGACACTTATCGCTTTCGGTGTCGGTCACGCCTGACTGCCACGGAAAGCGCAAGGAAAGCAAACCGGGGGAGATCCGGGCATCTTATCACTGCTCCGCACCGACTGAATTCAGTCGTTTGACGATGAGGACGCGCTCAACAACCGGCCGAGGCAACATAATAAATCACACCCCGCGTGCTTTGAGCGACATCAACGTAACTACACGATTAAACATGTAAGGTAGTATGGGCCCCTTTCGAGACTTCCCTCTGCTGGACGCTGCGAAATTCTACGCAATGGTCGAAAAAATATGGTGAGCGTGGTGACGCTGCACGCTTCCGATACTGTTTGAATTCTTTCTCATCGGCTCGTGGCGTTGGCCGATGCTCCGACATACGCAATCTTATGGAATGACTGTACGTTTACGATGTCAGATTGTTCCGCCATGTTGCAGTGGTTCCGACCTTCTATAGTCATTGACAGGTCAGAAGGAAGTGGAAGCTCACTCCACTTTGCCACTTCCAGCGGAGCGAGCGGTGGAGAAATTCGCCTCCTCTCCTGCGTTAAATACTAATCAGAAAGGTGGGAGGAGCTTCCCAACTTCCTTCTTGACCTGTCAACGACTATAGTTATCGACACGCGACTTTCCAGAAGGTCTGCTGTACTTTTATGTGCAACGTTAGTCTCGAGTAAGCTTGTTTATGATGCATAAACGAGTTTCGCGCTACTGAACACCACTCGCAGGAAATGTTTAACCCTTTCGTCTTTTATGTTTTATGCGTTTTGCTTTCATGTAATTATATTTTTTAATACTTTGTGCACCAATAAAAGTAGCATAAAGATGGTTGAGTTAATACTCCCAATGAAATAATAATAATAAAAATATTGCGAAAATCCTGCTCACTCATTGTATTTTATATAATTTAACACGGATAATGCTAAGCACGATACCGGTCGTGCCAGAGCGCCGATTGTTGCTGCTTGCGTGCTCGGTATCACTTCTGAAATACCGGAAAAGTTCCTGGTACAGAGCAAGATATGTTTACCGTTAAAAAAGTTCAGGCTGGCGCTGATCCCCGTGCCAACTGGGACACTCGTTCTTTCTGAGCTTACAACTGACTCGCGGAACAAAACATACACCAAGCGAAAGTCCTTGCTATGGCGAAAATGAAAATGCGCGATGGGCGGCCATGAAATTGGGGCCACTTTGCCGTTACACCTGAAACGCCGTGCGGCGGACGCACCGGCGTGCCAGGCCCCCTCAAATCTCCGGTGGGTTTTCTGATTACCTATAAAAGCAACGCGAAAATCTTCTCAACCAACGTGGACGCGAGCGCCCCGCACTCTGAGACTATCAGGGTCAAACTGGAGGAAAATCAGATTCGTTTAAATCGCTTTAAATTCAACGCAAAAACGAGAAAACAAAATAAAGCACTAATGTACTGTAGGACCGATCGGACGAACTAATCTTTGCGCAATAAACGAGGCCGCGTTCAAACTTTGCATTTCGTTTCACCACCATTTGACCCAGTCAGATGCAGACTTGTGCTTGTTACTTGAAAAATGTAATGGATTACAGTACAAATTGCAAGCTTCAAAAGTAAGGCATTGCAGTTCCAAATTTTCACTCGATGCTTAAAAATGTATGGTGCTTTCGCTGAAAAGTAACGGATTACGCTACCTCGTTGAGTTGCAAATTACTTTCACATTACTTTTCCATGCACTTATCCAGAAAACAATAGAAGCATATTTCGGTATTTTCAAATATGTTCTGCAACAGTACTTTTCTTTTCTCATACGCCCGTATTATGGTAGTCGTTGTAAGACATAAAATATTGTATTTAAGAAAAAGAGTGTAGGTGCCTACGTTCTTGCAACCAAGCTGACAGAGCACCAAAAGCTGCCTTCCACACCCGCCATCCGCCAGCTTGCGGCCTAAAATGATCCACCACTAAATTGTGCAGACAAGCTAGCGGTGCGCATAATCAGTAGCAGCGTCT